>JARBWK010000279.1:0-39735 GCA_030556195.1 Anolis apletophallus | reverse complement strand
GAGGAAAGGATGTTTAGAAAGGTAGCTGATGGCTGTTGTTTTTGATGCTTAGCTCGATATTATTAAATACAATTCAATACAAAGTTTTATACTTACCATTTGAATTGTTAGAATTCTTTGAGGGTGTAAATAAACACATAGATAAAGGGGACCCAGTCGATATTGTTTACCTTGACTTTCAAAAGGCTTTTGACCAAGTCCCTCACCAAAGGATCCTAAACAAGCTCTTCAGCCATGGAATCAGGGGACAGGTCTTGTCCTGGATTGGAACCTGGCTAAACTGTAGGAAACAAAGGGTGGTAATAAACGGACATTTCTCTGGGTGGAAAGAGGTGAGAAGTGGCGTACCCCAAGGTTCAGTTTTGGGTCCGTTACTTTTTAATTTATTCACTAATGACCTGGATGTAGGAGTGAATTCTGAGGTAGCAAAGTTTGCAGACGACACTAAACTGTTCAGGGTAGTTAAAAATGAAACTGATTGTAAAGAGCTCCAGAAAGATCTCGAAATTGAGTGAATGGGCAACAAAGTGGCAAATGCATTTTAACCTAAACAAGTGTAAAGTCATGCACATCGGGGCAAAGAACCCCAACTACACCTACCAATTGATGGGGTCAAAGCTTTCTGAGACAAACCAGGAAAGGGATCTTGGGGTTTTGGTGGACAGCTCAATGAAGATGTCAACCCAGTGCACAGCAGCAGTAAAAAAAGCAAATTCTATGCTTGGCATGATCAGGAAGGGAATCGAAAATAGGTCAGCAAATGTTGTATTACCTCTCTACAAATCGATGGTAAGGCCACATTTGGAGTACTGTGTACATTTCTGGTCTCCGCACCTTAAGAAGGATATAACGGAACTGGAAAAGGTACAGAAAAGGGCAACAAGAATGATCCAAGGGATGGAGCGGCTCCCTTATGAAACCAGGTTGCAACGCCTTGGTCTTTTCAGCCTTGAAAGACGGCGTTTAAGAGGTGACTTGATCGAAGTGTATAAAATCATGCATGGGATAGAAAAGGTGAATAAAGAAAAAATATTTTCTCTGTCACCCAACACTAGGACTAGGGGGGCACTCCCTGAAGCTCCAAGGTAGGAAAGTTAGGACTAATAAAGGGAAATATTTCTTCACCCAGAGGGTCATTGGGTTATGGAACTCACTTCCAGAGGAGGTTGTGACAGCTGTCAGCCTGGACAGCTTCAAGGCAGGATTAGACAGATTCATGGATACCAAGTGTATCGGTAGTTACTGAAAAGGACATTCAAGTGCCACCTCGGAGTGGTTGAGGTAGGCAGGATTTCCCTGGGTACTGGTTGTGGGGGGGGGGGGTCAGGAGCAGGTGAGGGTTTTGCCCTCCCTTCTGCTCGAGATTCCCGTCTACAACTGGTGGGCTACTGTGTGATACAGAATGCTGGACTAGATGGGCTGAGGTCCGATTCAGCATGGCTCTTCTTATGTTCTTATGTTCTTATGAAATAGGCCTCAGGCAAGGTAGGTTTTTAGCAAAGAAACTTCCCCCCACAAAACCTAGAAGGCCCCCAAAACAACGATACAAAAAAACCTACATTTCCCAGCATCCTCCGCGGCTGCCAACGAATCTCCCGGCCTCTACATTCTGACAACATGATTGGTTGCCAATGAGGGAGTATTTGCATAACTCCTCTATTGGCCAGCCAACATGAACATTCCGACCCATAATAAACTGCCAGAGGAGGATAAGGCAAAGGCCTGAGGCAGTCGCCATATGCAGGTCCGCCTGGGCTTGGATGGAGTGACCACGTAGATAGCTATAAACATCCTATGCCCAGGGGATGTGGATTGCCTTCCTGTGAGGGAGAGAGAGGGCCCCAAAGACTTCACCGAACCAAGCTTCACAAAACAAGTAACTGGGTTTATTAAACAAGACACAAAGCTGGAAGTGTCTGGCTCCAAAAACCTTTACAGAGTTCACGGGCTCGAAGAATCCTAAGCCGTCTTACTTGGTCGTCTTCTTCGGTCTGTGTGGGGTAGATGGTAAACGCCTCTCCTTTCTCTCTGGTCAGCCACCACGGATGGTGGACAGACCCCAGCCGCTGAACTCCTTTAAATTGAAGGTCGAACGTCCTTCCTCTGATGAGTCCAGGGCTGGTTGAAGGCGGTATTAGTCATTAAAAGGAGGTGACAGGCCGTAGCTGACGACCCCGTGGCTCAGTCACACGTCCCTGGTAGTCACTGAGGTTAAAAAGTGGTTTTCTCCCTTTTATAGTCTTTTTGCTTAGGAGAAAAACCCTGAGGAGAAAAATTGGCGGGAAAATCTAAACTGCTGATTGGCTGGGACTCTGAGGTGACTTTTTGGAGGGAAAACATAAACTCAGCTCCAAACTCCGGTCATCTTGGGCCTTGCGTTATTTAATTCTGAGGAACAATCTAGGGCAGGGTCTCTCACCCTCCTCATGCCCTGACCCCATAATCCCTTTCCTCATGTGGTGGTGACCCCCAGCCATCACATTATTATTTTTGTTGCTGCTTCTTAACTCTCGTTTTGCTCCTGTTCTGAATCGTCGTGTCAATCTCTGAGAGGCAGGAGGTATTTTCATTCACTGGACCACATTTGGCACAAACACCCGATACGCCTTACTAAACTAAATGTCAACAAATCACCAGGTCCAGACGGCATCCACCCCAGAGTCCTTAAGGAACTCAAGTGTGAAATTGCTGAACTTCTAGCTAAGATATATGTAAAAAGCGTGGGATGAGTCCTTCCTGAATCTTCGTTCGCGAAGTAATGCCGAGAGAGCTAAGATATATAACCTTTCTCTAAGATCCGGCACTGTACCCGAGGACTGGAGGGAGGCAAATGTAACACCGATCTTCAAGAAAGGATCCAGAGGTGATCCAGGAAATTATAGACCAGTCAGTTTAACCTCAGTTCCAGGCAAAGTGATGGAAACCATTATTAAAGAAAAAATTTACCAAGCACATAGAAGAACAGGCATTGCTGAAAGAAAATCAACATGGTTTCTGCAAAGGCAAATCATGTCTTACTAACTTGATAGAATTCTTTGAGGGTGTAAATAAACACATAGACAAAGGGGACCCAGTCGATATTGTTTACCTTGACTTTCAAAAGGCTTTTGACAAAGTCCCTCACCAAAGGCTCCTAAACAAGCTCTTCGGCCATGGAATCAGGGGACAGGTCTTGTCCTGGATTGGAACCTGGCTAAACTGTAGGAAACAAAGGGTGGTAATAAACGGACATTTCTCTGGGTGGAAAGAGGTGAGAAGTGGCGCACCCCAAGGTTCAGTTTTGGGTCCGTTACTTTTTAATTTATTCATTAATGATCTGGATGTAGGAGTGAATTCTGAGGTAGCAAAGTTTGCAGACGACACTAAATTGTTCAGGGTAGTTAAAAATGAAACTGACTGTAAAGAGCTCCAGAAAGATCTCTCGAAATTGAGTGAATGGGCAACAAAGTGGCAAATGCATTTTAACCTAAACAAGTGTAAAGTCATGCACATCGGGGCAAAGAACCCCAACTACACCTACCAATTGATGGGGTCAAAGCTTTCGAGACAAACCAGGAAAGGGATCTTGGGGTCTTGGTGGACAGCTCAATGAAGATGTCAACCCAGTGCGCAGCAGCAGTGAAAAAGCAAATTCTATGCTTGGCATGATCAGGAAGGGAATCGAAAATAGGTCAGCAAATGTTGTATTGCCTCTCTACAAATCGATGGTAAGGCCACATTTGGAGTACTGTGTACAATTCTGGTCTCCGCACCTTAAGAAGGATATAACGGAACTGGAAAAGGTACAGAAAAGGGCAACAAGAATGATCCAAGGGATGGAGCGGCTCCCTTATGAAACCAGGTTGCAACGCCTTGGTCTTTTCAGCCTTGAAAGACGGCGTCTAAGAGGTGACTTGATCGAAGTGTATAAAATCATGCATGGGATAGAAAAGGTGAATAAAGAAAAACTATTTTCTTTGTCACAAAACACTAGGACTAGAGGGCACTCCCTGAAGCTCCAAGGTAGGAAAGTTAGGACTAATAAAGGGAAATATTTCTTCACCCAGAGGGTCATTGGGTTATGGAACTCACTTCCAGAGGAGGTTGTGACAGCGGTCAGCCTGGACAGCTTCAAGGCAGGATTAGACAGATTCATGGATACCAAGGGAATCAGTAGCTACTGAAATGGACATCCAAGTGCCACCTCTGTGTTGATGGAGGCAGGCAGGATTTCCCTGGGTACTGGTTGTGGGGGGTCGGGAGCAGGTGAGGGTTTTGCCCTCCCTTCTGCTCGAGATCCCCGTGTACAACTGGTGGGGCCACTGTGTGATACAGAATGCTGGACTAGATGGGCTGAGGTCCGATTCAGCATGGCTCTTCTTATGTTCTTAAGTACGTCCACATTGGAATACTGGTGGGGTTGGGAGGGGATTGATTTCGTCATTTGGGAGTTGTAGTTGCTGGGATTTATAGTTCGCCTACAATCGAAGAGCATTCTGAACTCCACCAACGATGGGATTGGACCAAACTTGGCACGCAGGACTCCCAGGACCAACGGGAAATACTGGAGGGGCTTGGAATGAATTGACTGATTTAGGGGACATGTAGTTCACCTACATTTGGAGAGCACTATGAACCCATAAACCTATGGATTTGGATGAAACTTGGCACAAATACTCAATATGCCCAAATTTGAACACTGTTGGTGTTTTGAGAAAATAGCCCTTCTCATTTGGGAGCTGTAGTTACTGGGATTTATGGGTTACCTGCAATCAAAGAGCATTCTGAACTCCACCAACAATGGAATTGAGCCAAACTTGGCACACAGAACCCCCAAGACCAACAGAAAATACTGGAGGGGTTTGGGGGAGTATTTATTTATTTATTTATTTGTCGTGTTTCTATACCGCCCCTCTCAGCCCGAAGGCGACTCGGGGCGGTTTGCACAGGCAGTTTCTGCCCTCAATACAACACAGCAAGAAGTCAACCCCCCCCCCAAAAAACATATAATAACAATTTAACAATTAAAAACATACAATTGCAGCCTCAGCGTCATGTTGAAATCAGTTTCCATCGCATCGTCGTCATTCCATATATCCAACTAGCTGTACCCGGCACGCGTTGCTGTGCCCTATTTAGGAGATGCGAGAAAGTCTGAGTATGTAAGGGTTGGAATTGTTGTTAGTGAATTGGGTGTGTGATGTTTGTGCCTCAGCTCTTTGCCTGCAGTCCTTGGGGCTTGACTTGTGCCATGGCCAGGACGGATCAGCTTGGGGAGGGCTTGTCCTGTCAGGGGATCTCTATCTTCACAGGTGCGTCCAGTGTCTGTTGGGGGGCTGTTAAAAACCCTTTCCGTCTCCTTTTGAGCCACCTTTCTCAAGACCTTCATGTCTAGCTTACTTTCTGCTCCTCTCTTTTTCAAGATGTCCTGCTCTGTGTCTTTTGCACCCATTGGTCGATGTCCGGTGAGGCTTTCCTCGTGGACAGGCCACCTGAGGGAGCTCTTCCAGCGCTGGGCATCAGAAGGTCCTTGGTGATGACCTCCATCCCTTGGAGCCAGCATATAGAGGGGCTGGAGCACCCTCCTTGGCAAACCCCATTGTTGCTGGATGGTCCTCTTATTAATGTGGAATTCCAAGCCACTGGAGATCTTTTGGGAAAGGAAGAAGAGCTCCCCTTGAATGGTGTTGATCTCCAGCATGGGCTTCTGATTTGAAAGTGTTGGAGGAGGCTCTGGCAGTTTGTTATGGGTCGGAATGTTCATGTTGGCTGGCCAGTACAGCAGTTATGCAAATCCACCCTTATTGGCAGCCAATCATGTTGTCAGAATGTAGAGGCTGGGGGAGTCTTTGGCAGCCCCGGTAAGGAAGCCTCGAGGGAGGAGGGAGGCTGCCGTGGGGAGGCTCCAGCCTCACGTGGGTCCCTCTCTCGGTTGAGTTTCCCGGCCCAGGCAGCAGCCAGGCGGCCCCTCTTCCCAGCCCTGCGCCTTCCGAGCTGCCGCCAAAGCCATATCTGGCCGGAGCACTGGCGGGTGCGCCTATAAATACCCTCCTGCTTGCGTGCGTGGGAGGGGCCTGCTGTGCACGCAAGAAGCAGAACGGGATGGGGACTTCCTGCTTCACGAAAGCACGCAGCAGGAAGGAGGAAGGCAATGAAGACATTAAGAGAGAGCGTGTGCGCAGGCAAGGAGGATCCCCTTCCTGGGTGCGCGCGGCGGCGAGTTCGTGGGCAGGCAAGAAAGAAGCCCCGCGTGGACAAAAGGCTGCAGTAGGAGCGTGCACGCGCGCATGCGCATGCACGCTCACATGCACAACAGGTGATCTTTTCAACTTGATTGTTCATATAGTAGCTCGCATGATGAAAAAGTGTGGGCACCCCTGACCTAGGTGCTCCCAATCACCGTAATTGGCACCCCTGACCTGGAGGGACACAGGTTAGGAACCACTGACCTAGGCCTTCTGGCATGATTGGAGGGAGCTGACCACCCAGCAGACCTGCACAATGTATCCCTCACGGGAGGGGGGGGGAGGATGAGAAGCTGGTGGTCACATGAGGAGTCTCGACCAATTGGGATGGGGGGACAACAATGCCCCGAAGTTTAGCTTACTTTAATGTCCACCCTCTATTATTGCTGAGTGATGCGGGCCTGCCACACGGGAGGGTCTGGAAATCCCTAGGAAGGGGATGAGTGCTCTCCTTACCAATCTCTAGGTCTCCCACCATGGCCGGAGCAAGCTGGTCACTGCACCCAGAGGCAGGAGGTGGCCAGAGAAGGCCCTGCAGCCACAGTTGCTGGGAGGTTTACCCTTAGGTCTCGAGGAGTCCTCTTTCCACCCCTCAGGCCACAGCGGGGTCCCCCCCTCCCTGCCTGCCCCATCCCCACGAGTCCCCATCCCCGTCCTGGGAACTGAGGCGGTCCCCCCCCCCCAGGTGCCCTCGCCTGTCCGTGGGCCTTGCAGAGAGTTCTGCCGGAGGCACCTCCGTGGGTCCGGGCTCTCAGTTGGGGGGCTACTTGTAGGTCCAGCAGGCGGTGGCCCAGCCCTGCCCCTTGCAGAGCTCCTTGTGCTTGAGGAAGCAGCTCTGGACGCGGAACTTGCGGCCGCAGTCCTCGCAGGCGTAGAGCGTGCTCTCGTGGGTCTTCATGTGCTCCGTCAGGTGGTGCTTCAGCTTGAACTTCTTGTTGCAGATGGAGCAGCCGAAGGGCCGCAGGCTGAAGGTCAGCAGGATGTGCCGGTCCCGCTTGGGCTTCCCGCACAGGCAGCCGAAGCACTTCCCGTCGGGGGCCGAGAGCAGCTTGACCGGGGCGTGGGCCGCCTGGCCGTGGGCCGCCTGGACCAGGATCTCGTTGCCGTGGAGGTCCAGGGGCTTCCAGGAGCTCTCGGGGAAGGCCACCGAATCCGCCGAGAAAGCCTGGCCGCCTTTGCCTGAGCTAGAAGAACTTCTAATAAATAAAAAAACCAAAAATTGGTGGGAAAGATCTATAAAACCCTCCAGAGTTTGGACCAACCCAAAGATCACTTGACAAAATGGTCAAGAAATGTAGGCTATAAAATAAAGCCAGATATATGGAAATCGATCTGGAAAAATAATATAAACATTTCATATAGCCAAAACTACAAAGAAAATTGGGTACAGCTAATATATAGGTGGCATCTAGCACTGGCAAAGATAGCAAAAATATATAAAAATGCAAGCCCCAACTGCGCTCTGGTTACATCCCGTATAGATTACTGCAACGCTCTCTAGGTGGGGTTGCCTTTGAAGACTGTTCGGAAGCTGCAACTAGTCCAACGGACAGCAGCCAGGTTGATAACAGGAGCGGCATTCAGAGAGCGTACAACTCCCCTGTTGTGCCAGCTCCACTGGCTGCCAGTTTGCTACCGGGCACAATTCAATGCGCTGGCTTTAGCCTTTAAAGCCCTAAACGGTTCTGGTCCAACTTACCTGTCTGAATGCATCTCTCCCTATGAACCATCGAGATGTTTAAGATCATCCGGAGAGGCCCTGCTCTCGGCCCCGCCTTCTTCGCAGGCGCGGCTGGCGGGGACTTGAGACAGGGCCTTTTCAGTGGTGGCTCCTCGGCTTTGGAACGCCCTCCCTAGAGACATCAGATCGGCCCCCTCCCTCCTGACGTTCCGCAAGAAAGTCAAGACCTGGCTGTTTGAGCAGGCATTTGCTGATGAAATATAAGGCTTAATCTATATTAATCTATATATATATATGGGGACTTCCTGCTTCGCGAAAGCACGCAGCAGGAAGGAGGAAGGCAATGAAGACATTAAGAGAGAGCGTGTGCGCAGGCAAGGAGGATCCCCTTCCCGGGTGCGCGCGGCGGCGAGTTCGTGGGCAGGCAAGAAAGAAGCCCTGCCTGTCCAACAGGCGGCCCGTGGGCCGTACACGGCTCCCCAGCCCCCTGGATGCGGCCCCCTACCCTCCTGCAAGATATCTGCTTTTTAAAATAATATATATATTATTATTATTTTGATTATTTTTTTGATTATTTTTTTGATTATTTTTATTGTGTTTTTTTTTCACGGCAGGGAGGAGGAGCAGGCTCCCTTCCTCTTCCTCCGCCTCCTACTTCCCTCCCTCCCTCCCCTCCTCCGCCACCGCCTCCCGCGCAGGCCCAGCCGCAGCCGGCCATCCCCAGGCTCATGGCGGCCGCTGCTGCCTTACCTTCCGCCGGCGCTCCCGCTGCTCAGCAAGGCCAGGCGCAGTGGCGGCGGCTGCTGAGGCGGCACTTGGGGCTGCTGAGGCGGTGGCGGAGGAGGAGGCAGGAGCGCCGCGAAAGGTAAGGCCGCAGCGGCTACCATGAGGCTGGGGATGGCCGGCTGCGGCTGGGCCTGCGCGGGAGGCGGCAGCGGAGGAGGGGAGGGAGGGAAGTAGGAGGTGGAGGAGGAGGAAGGGAGTAAAAAAGCAGCAGGGATGAGCTGGGTCGCCAGGAAAGTTGAAGCCTGGAATAATGTAAACACTGGGATTTAGAGGAAGTAGCAAGGAGGGTGTAATCCTTCACCTTGGATTACACCTCCCTGCTACTCCCTTTAAATCCCAGTGTTTACATTATTCCAGGCTTCAACTTTCCTGGCGACCCAGCTCATCCCCGCCACTTTTTTACTCTTCCGGGAGGCACAGATCCATCATTGTTAAAGTCCACAGTGCTCTCTGGATGGAAGGTGAACTACAACTCCAAAACTCAAGGTCAGTGCCAACTAAACCCTTCCAGTATTTTCTGTTGGTCAGGGGAGTTCTGTGTACCAAGACTGGTTCAATTCCATCATTGGTGGAGTTCAGAATGCTCTTTGATTGTAGGTGAACTATAAATCCCAGAAACTGTAACTCCCAAACGTCAAGGCCTATTTCCCCCAAACTCCATCTGTGTTCATATTTGGACATATTAAGGCCAGGCTTGGAAAAAATAATAATAATAATAATAATAATGGGTTGCTGTGAGTTTTCCGTAAGGCTGCCTGGCCCTGTTCAAGAAGCATTCTCTCCTGACGTTTCACCCACATCTATGGCTAAAAACGCATCCTCAGAGGCCTGTTGGGGTTTGGCCAGTGGGGTTTATATCCCCACTGCCACTGGACGGCCTTGCAGCTTCAAAGCCTGGCTGAACATTTTACAGAAATACCCATGCTGCCCTAGAAACACCAGGAGAGAATAATGCTTCTGGGACATAGCCAGGCAGTCAAAAACACAGGAGCTGATCCTGAAAAGAACAATAATCAATAAAATATGTATGTCATCCGTGTGGAGATGGTTAGCAAATACTAATCATATATATCAAAAGCTACATGCCTTCAGTCCCCCATGCTACTGAGCCTGGTCATAGTCAGAGGGATGACATCGAAGTCTGCCAAAAAGGGAAAATATCCCCTGAGGCGGAACCAGAAGAATATGCTGTAAGGGCCTGATATCCCCGAACCAAGAGTTCAAAAGTATAAAGGATAAACAGACAATACAAATGTAAGAGCTCTAACACATGTCACAATACCAAGGGATGGAAAAACCATATATATCCCGCTACCGTCCAAGTGAAGCCCCCCAGTCAGTCCAAGGGCGTGTCGGGCCGAGGTGGAGACTGAGCGGCAGCCAGGCGCGGCTTGAGGACCACGCTGGCTCCGCGGGGCCTCTCCGGGCTGCTGGCGGCGGCGCGGTCCGATGTTGTGGGGCTGCCCGGCTCCATGCGAATGCACTGGGACGGGAAGAAAGCCGCCGCGGCGCTCACTGTGATGACGTCCGCCAAGCGCCTGGGAGGGAGAAGCAGCCGCCAGCTCCAAGGGGTGGAGCCGGAAGACGTCACGCAGGGGAACCCCAGTGATGCGGCGTGTCTCCAGTGAATGCAGGCTTGGTGCGGGGATTCCCCAATGGAGGGAGGTAGCGGGGGTGGGGTGGAACGAGGCCTGGCAATCCTCGGGTCTCGTCAGAAAATATGGTCCACCCCAGCGTTGGAGAGCCCAACGGAATAAGCGGGGAGGAAGGCAATGGATGCACTCCAGCAGACCAGTTCCGTCTCCAGATGGGTGCTGAGGCCCAAAGCCAGGCAGCCCAGGAAACTCACAGCCACCCTTTATTGTTATTGTTATTATTATTATTATTAAACTCACATAATAAGATATTATAATAATTATAATAGGGCGAGGGGGTAGAGCCGGGGAGGGGGCGAAGCCAGGGAGGGGTGGGGAGGGGGCGGAGCCAGGGAGGGGTGGGGAGGGGGCGGAGCCAGGGAGGGGTGGGGAGGGGGCGGAGCCGGGGGCTTGGCCCCCCAGTTGATCAGTGACCGGAATTCCGGCCCTTGGGCTGGTAGAAGTTGGACAGCCTAGACCACCTCTTTCTTTAGGATCTTGAATGTATTTCAATCTGACTCTGTTTTTTTTACCTCCCCATATACATCTTGATATTGTTCTGTTCCATATGTCAATTTGATTTTCTTTTTTGATAATTGGCAGTGAACTGAATAAGAAGTTTATTTTCGGGAGAATTGCCACCTTGATGGCAGCAATTCTACCCCAGAAATGATAAATTTATCTTTTCCCATTTTTCTAGTAATTTGTTTATTTCTTTCCAATATACTTCATAGATAGTTATTTTTATTTTGGTCCCCTCCAACTACTGCCCGGTTTCGAATTTATCGTTCCTGGGCAAGGTAATTGAGAAGGCGGCAATGGAGCAGTTGCAGTCCTTCCTAGAGGACGCAGCTTGGCTAGACCCCTTCCAGTCCGGCTTCCGTCCGGGGCATGGGACGGAGACGGTCCTGGTCTCCATCTCGGATGAGCTGCGCTGCCAGCTGGATCAGGGGCGGATCGGGCGCTGCTCGTGTTATTGGACCTCACAGCGGCGTTTGATACAGTCGATTATGATCTATTGACTCACCGCCTTGCCAGGGCCGGAGTGAGGGGGCCAGCCCTTAATTGGGTGACCTCCTTCCTCCGGAACCGGCTACAACGAGTGAGGAGAGGCAAGGATGTCTCCGGGGTTCCCGCTTCTTTGGGTTCCTCAGGGGGCTATTCTCTCCCCCCCTCTTATTCAACATCTATATGCGACCACTTGCCCAGCTGGTGCGTAGTTTTGGGCTGGTGTGCCATCAGTACGCTGATGACACCCAGCTTATCTTGAAGATGGAGGGCAGCCTTGAATCCGTACCCGATAATTTCCATCGTTGCCTTGAGGCCGTCACTGGATGGCTGCGAGCCAGTAGGTTGAAGGTGAATCCGGCAAAGACGGAGATCCTGTGGCTGGGTCCTCCGGGCTGTAGGGATGTTCAGCTTCCAGCCCTGGACGGCGTGACATTATGTCCGTCGCCCTCTGTTAAGAGCTTAGGGGTAACCTGTTGTCGACGGAGGCCCACGTCTCCAGCGTCAGCAGGGTAGCATTTTCCCATCTTCGCCAGGCGAGGAAGCTGGCCCCCTACTTGTCCCGGCGCGACTTAGCCACAGTGATCCAAGCCACGGTCATCTCGAGGCTGGACTACTGTAACGCTCTTTACATTGGCCTTCCTCTGTCGGTAATCCGGAGACTCAAGCTGGTGCAGAACGCCGCAGCACGACTCCTGGCAGGGGTCCCGATTGGCCACCACATCACGCCAATCCTGCGCGAACTGCACTGGCTCCCAATTGAATGCCGGATTGCCTTCAAAGTGTTAGTCCTGACTTTTAAGGCCTTACGTGGTCTGGGGCCAGTGTACCTGCGGGACCGCCTTGTCCCATACCATCCCACCAGATCACTGCGCTCCGAAGAGGTCAACCTCCTGGTCATCCCAAATGTGAGGACCTACCACCTGTCCGCAACCCGCCGCCGGGCTTTCTGTTGCAGCCCCTACCCTGTGGAACGCACTGCCCGCCGGCATCCGTGCCACCCAGGGCCTCCTCCCGTTCAGGAGAGCAGTCAAGACATCGCTGTTCCAGCAAGCCTTCGGGGTTCGCTAGACTGTAGCTCGCACCGCCTGGCTGTCAGCCCACTGCGACTCCATTTGTTGCTTCAACTGTTCTAATTGTAATTCCATCTTAATGCTATTACTATGAGTTATTATGAGTTATCTGACAATTGTATTTTACGAACTGTTGTAAGTTGCCCCGAGCCGTTGGGGGGGGGGGGGCGACAGACAAATGTGAAATAATAAATAAATAAATAAATAAATAACTGGGAGTTTTTCTGGGTTAGTTGAAATTTTTTTGAATTTTTTTTTTCAAATTTTCAAAAAACTTTTTTTGGGGGGTCTGGTCCTGCTGCCCCCCCCCATGGGTGCCACCGTAGGCCATGGCCTAGGGTGGCCTTATGGGTAATTCGGGCCTGCTCGCTAGGGGGCAGGGGCGGGCGCGTCGAAGCGCTGCTTCTCCATTGAGTCCCTGGTGGGGAAGGACCCCCTCCTGCTGGCGGGGGCAGGGGTCCCGGGGGGCCTGGGCTGCTTCCCAGTGTGGGGCTTGGAGGGCGTCTTCCCGGCCTGCCTGGGGCCCTGCCCGCACCTCTTTCGGCCCCGCCCCGCCTGGTGCCCCCTCCTCCCCACCCGCACCCCCATCTGCCCGGAGGCCCCCCCCCCCCTGGTGGCACCCTTCACCCCCACCCCACAGCCGCAGCAGTAGACCCGCTGGGCTTCTACCCTTGGGTCCTCCGGAGCCGCTTCCAAGGTAAGCTATGAGGAGCTGAGAAGGAGGGGAGGGAGGAGGGGAATGAAAGGAAGGAAGGAAGGGAAAGGTAGGAAAGAAAGAAGGAAGGAAAGAAAGGAACAAAGCAAGAGAGGGGGAGAAAGAAGGGGGCTTGACTGGATGACCTTTGGAGATCCCTCCCATGACCTGGGGGTCCTGTGTGGGAACTTTGGCCCAGTTCTATCATTGGTGGGGTTCAGAATGCTCTTTGATTGTAGGGGAACTATAAATCCCAGCAACTACAACTCCCAAATGTCAAGTCTAATTTCCCCCAAACTCCACCAGTGTTCACATTTGGGCATATTGAGTATTCGTGCCATGTTTGGTCCAGATCTATCATTGTTTGAGTCCACAGTGCTCTCTGGATGTACAGTAGGTGAACTACAACTCCCAAACTCAAGGTCAATGCTCCCCAATCCCTTCCAGTATTTTTGGTTGGTCATGGGAGTTGTGTGTGGCAAGTTTGGTTCAATTCCATTGTTGCAAGAGTTCAGGATGCTCTTTGATTGTGTGTTAACTGTAAATTGAGCCAGACCTTCGTGCGTGTCTTTCTGCCATTCCTGCCAGGATATCTATGTTGTGTTCATCGAAACAGGCCCAGGTTTCATACTGAGTGTACAAATACATTCAAAAACATATTAACTATATGTATTACTATGTTAGAGTGTCATTTTGTGTGTCTTTCTGCCATTCCTGCCAGGATATCTATGTTGTGGTCATCGAAACAGGCCCAGGTTTCACACTGAGTGTACAAATACATTCAAAAACGTATTAACTATATGTATTACTGTGTTAGAGTGTCATTTTGTGTCATTTTGGTTGGTGGTGTGCCCCAGGATTTGGTCAATGTAAAAAGTGTGCTGCGGCTCAAAAAAGGTTGGGAAACACTGCTCTAAGTAAGGGATCCAAGGGAAAGGCCCTGCTGCAGAGGGAGGGCCAGCGCTAGTCTTAGGGCGCCCTCCGGTGGCAAGAGGGAGGACTACACTGCTCTAAGACAGTTTTCCAAGCTTTTCATTTTTTGGTGACACGCTTTTTAGACATGCTTCCATTTGTGGTATGGTAAAAGACTTGGAACAATTTCCCACAGTGGCATATAAGAGGACCGCTAATCTACGTAATATTCTTATGCATAACAAACCCAGAAAACAGATCCCACGCAGCAACCTCAGCCCGGGCACCAGGCCTTGCACCAATTGCTCGGTCTGCCAGAATATTGACTCAAATAAACACATCTATAGCCCAGCTCGGAAACAATACTTCAAGGTACTGGACTTCGCAAACTGCAATTCGGATTTTGTCGTCTACGCCATCACGTGTGAACGTTCTTTGATTTACGTGGGACAGACCACCAGACGACTACGTCAAAGATTTATTGAACATCGTTCGAAAATAGTAAATCAATCTCAGGACTCTGCCTTTTACAGGCATTGCGCACAGCATAAACACAGCCCGTCCTCTTTAAAACTCAGGGTATTGGAGCGATTAACTCCGCATTTACATACTAACAACGCACTCAGACTGAGACAAGCTGAAATCAAGTGGACAATCAAACTAAAATGCGAATGGCCCCAGGGACTTAATGACCCGCTTTCTGTGAAGTACTCAATTAGCCTTTCAGGTTAATTAGAGCTGAATACATCAACATGTGAATGAATTTCCCATTGTTAAATCCATCCCTCCTAAGCTGCTACTTACCTTTGTGGTCACCCCGCCAAGATGGATAGGGGTTGTGCTCACGTTGCTACTGAGAAGGGTATGTATATCACAAGATATTGACTATGGCTATAAATGTGCTTTCTCACACTGTTTTGATAACAATTTTGATTATGAATATTATTAATTTCAGAAGTTGGTTATTAATACTCTAAATGCCTCGCCTTGAAAAAACCTCTTAAGGAGAAACGGACCCTTGTAATGGCCTACTGATGTAAGCATTGGTTTACCGTCGGCGCTTTCTACTTATGGCACCAGCACAGAGGGAAATGTAACTTTTTTCCTCACACCGACTTCTCGGATCCCTCGACACCTTCCCTGACCTCCTGTCACCTACCGCCTCCCTTCGATTCATCCCTTATCACCTATGGATTACAAATGTCCCAGCACCCAGGAGGGCTAGCTGTGGACTCATACCAATATTAACTCATCTATCGCTTGTGGATTGACCTATAACTGGTAGGACTGGAAGGGCTTGTCCGAGACACACTTGTGTAATTATATGTTTTCATATGTATATGATGCAATATGCAATGAATGAATTTATGATGCAAACTATGTGTTTCGCACCTCTTTAATTCAGTTTAGCAAACCAGAGGTTAAACCAACCCTGTATAAGATTTTCAGTATATATAATATAATCTCTATCTGTATATATAATAAAAGTCAATGTTTGTATGTGTGTATGTGTGTATGTGTGCGGAGGGCGGAAGGATATGTGGCAGCTTTCTGATTGGCTCCCACTGTGGGACTATTTGCATAAAAGACGCTGATTGGCCAGCACCACCAACATTCCGACACTCTAAAGTGGCAGAGGGAGAAAGGGAAAGGCCCGAGGCAGTCAGGCATGGTGGGAGTTTAAGGCCAAAACACTTTGCGGCCCCAAACAATGACAGAACAAGACCAAACTTGGCACACAGAACCACCATTACCCACTCTACATCCTGGTGCAGTTTGGAGGAGGGTGGACCATGGATAATGGGACTTCAAGTACCTTCACTCACTTCCTGAGACCCCTGCAAGCCAAATAAACAAATGATAAGGACCAGGGCCATAGCCAGGATTTTGATTCGGGGCTGAGACTGGGTGGAAGAGGGTCTACCCTAGCAAACCTTTTGTATTGTTATCCCAATAACCCCATTAATGTGAGATATAATGAGCATGGTGATCAGATCATGATATGAATAAACATAACAGTTTAAATAATGTACCAGTAAGGCCTTTTCGCAGACCAACCTGAGAATTTGGGGGTGGGGTGAAGCCCCCTTAGCCCCCCCCCTGGCTACATGCCTGATAAGGACCCACCTTGGCACACAATGCCTCTCTCAAATAACCCAGGCAGGGCTGGGTCCCCAAGCTAGTATATAATAAAACTCAGAGTCTGCGGGCGGTGGGTGCTGCGACCGAGCGACGAATATGTGCCAGCGTTTCGATTGGCTGCAACTGTGGGATTATTTGCATAAATGGCTCTGATTGGCCAGCCTCAGAACTCCAACATCCCAGACAGAGGGGATTGGCTGCTCCTTTATGTGGGGGGGGGGGGTCACCAAAAGACAACTAAGAGCGAGAATGAGGGAACGCAGACTCAAAATTTTGTCAGGGAACGAGGATGTCTACCTGTACAGACATTTTAAAGAGATACACCATTCTAAACCTGAGTTCAAATTTGCTGGTCTTGAAAGAGTCTACATCCAACCCCATGCGGATCTCCAGGCCACACTACTAAGAACCGAATTAAAATGGCTCGTTAGATCCTGCCGGGAGGGGAGGGGTTTGAAAGAGGCAATGGTAAGACCGCTGCTGAAAAAGCCGAATTTGGATCCTTCGGCTCCCTCCAATTACCGACCCGTGTCAAACTTGCCTTTCTTAGGCAAGGTGATTGAGAGGGCAGCAGCGGATCAGCTGCAGCGGTTCTTAGAAGACACAGCTGGACTCGATCCTTTCCAGTCCGGCTTCCGTATTGGGTATGGGACGGAGACCGTGCTTGTCACCATTACAGACCAACTTCGCCGCCAGCTGGACCAGGGCGGGTCAGTCCTGCTTGTCTTGTTAGATCTAACAGCAGCGTTCGATACCGTAGACCATGCATTGTTGGCCCACCGTTTAACCGTGACTGGGGTGAGGGGGATTGCCCTTAAATGGGTGACCTCCTTCCTCCAGGATCGGGGACAACATGTGGAGAGGGGGGAGGAGGTCTCCGGGAGGCTCCCATTAAGTTGCGGGGTGCCCCAGGGGGCCATCCTCTCGCCCTTATTATTTAACATTTACATGCGCCCCCTGGCCCAGTCTTCGGCGTTGAGTATTTATGTCACAGCGGATAGGCAACAGAAATATAGAAGTTTAATTCCCCATCAGCCCAAAAACTCCAGTCTCTGTTCGTGTGAATAATGAAACTCTCATTCAATTCACAAGGTAAATATATAATAATAATAATAATAATAATAATAACTTTATTTCTTGTGAGTCGCCCTCCACCACTGGTGCTCCGGGCGACTTATATTGTTTAAAAACCACGGGTACAACAGTTAAAAGCACAGGTATAGGTATAGATATAGAGAGCCATGAGAGGCTCAGCTTCCAGACCATCCAGTCAATCCCCAAACGCCCGGCCGAAAAAGCCAGGTTTTCAGGTCAGACAGAAATCTGGTAGGGGCCAATGTGGCCCTGAGAGCAGGTGGGAGCGTGTTCCAGATCATAGGAGCCACCACAGAGAAGGCTCTCCGTCGGGTCTCTGTCAGCCGGGCCTCTCTCACCCCTGGGATGGCTATACAGTCACCGTTTATAGCACGCACAGGTCTTTCGCTGTGTTGGTCTATCAGCCGGTCGCTCAAATAGGCCGGTCCGATTCTTTGCCGTGCTTTAAAGGTTAGCGCCATGAGTTTGTAGATCACTCTGCACTCTGTGGGCAACCAATGAAGGTCTTTCAAGATTGGTGAGATGTGGTTTCTCGCCGGTGCCCCAGAGATGAGTCTGGCCGCTGCGTTCTGGACGAGTCTCAACCTCCGAGTCGTGGACAATGGTAGGCCCGCATACAGGGCATTGCAGTAGTCAAGTCGGGAGACCACGGTGGCATGAATCACGGTCTTCAGCGCTCTGATGGTAGGTAGGGGGCCAACCGACGGGCCCTGCGAAGGTGGAAGAAGGCACCCTTGGCTGCGGCCTGGATCTGGGCCTCCATCGTCAGTCTCTCATCCAGAATCACTCCCAGGCTCTTCACCGCCGGAGCCGCGGACAGGGGCACGCCTTCAAAGAGTGGTAATGGTGAGTGAGGGGCGGTCGGCCAGGCCAGAGGATCTCCATTTTTGCCGGGTTGATTTTTAGCCTGTGTGCTCTGAGCCAGCTAGTCACCGCCCTCAGTCCTTGACTAAAGTTTTCCGCACTGACGACATCCCTGGATCGAGCTTAAACAGCAGCTGTGTGTCGTCGGCGTATTGGTAGCAGCTGAAACCATGGCTCCTTGCAATGCTGGCCAGGGGCTGGACATAGATGTTAAAAGGGTGGAGACAAGATAGCACCCTGGGGACCCCGCACCCAACTCGCATTTTCTGGAGACCTGGCCCTGCCACTGACCCGCTGCAGCGACCCCGCAGGGAACGATCCTAGCCAGGTCAGAGCTTTGTCCCGATCCCAGAGGCAGCCAGGCGGCGGAGTAGCAGGTCATGGTCGACGGTGTCGAAGGCCGCGGTTAGATCTAAGAGGACCAGGACAGCCGAGCCCCTCCATCTACCTGGCGGCGGATGTCGTCTGTGATCGCTACCAAGACAGATTCTACTCCGTGGCCTGCACGAAAAACCTGACTGAACGGGTCCAGGCCCCCGGACCGGTGAAGGAAATCACGCAGCTGGCTTTCCACCGCCCGCTCCAGAAGCTTACCCAGGAAGGGCAGATTGGCAATAGGGCGGTAGTTCGCCAGTTCCTCGGGGTCAAGGCTCGCCTTTTTCGATAGGGGCCTAACTCTGGCTTCCTTCAGGGACTCAGGAAGATGCAAGTATCCAGGGAAAAGGTTCACCAGGTCCCTCAGAGCGTCCGATACGGAGTCCATGCAAGACTTAATTAAGTGCAATGGACAAGGGTCCATGGGGCAGGTCGTCGCCCTTGCCACGGTCACCAACCTTTCCACCTCTTCCAGCGTAAGAGGCCTGAATTCGGTGAGGGAGAGCCCGCTGGTCTGAGTTGGGCATCGGGTCCTCACTCTCTTCCTCCGGGGATGGGCGGGAGGTCACGCCTTTGAGTGCCATGATTTTACTGATGAAGTACTCTTGGAGGTCTTCTGCAGTTACCACAGAGTTTTTAGGTCACTCCGTGGGGCGCGAAGGCTCGGACTACTTTGAAGATCTGTGCTGAACGGGAGCCGCAGCTGTAATCTGGGCGGCATTGTAGGATTTCTTCGCCTCCTTGATCTCATGTTCATACAGCCTATGCTGTTCTCTATAAGTCGCTCTATTTGCCCCGCTAGGTTTCCGTCTCCAAATACTTCCAGTTGTTTCTCCGGCGTTTCGCCTGCTTTAGGTTCGGCGTGAACCACGGTGAGCGGGTTTTACGGGGATGAAGGGGGCGCCTTGGTGCCACCTGGTCGATGGCCCGAGAGGACGCTGTTCCACCTGTCGACCAGATCTGCCAGCGATCCTCCGGGGACCTCCAACGGTTCCAGAGCTGCCGTGAATGCCCTCGGGTCAGACTCCTTTGGCGGACTAAGATGGTCTTTGGCTCCGGTCCTTTCTGTGAGGGAGTGTCAATATCTGCTCTACGGTCAGGTGATCTGACCAAGGCACTGCTCTGGACTCACGGTGCTTTTATGGCTAGGCCATGGCCAAAGATCAGGTCCAGCGCGTGGCCAGCTTGGTGTGTAGGGCCCAAGCCGTCCTGGGAGATCTAGAGCATCCATGTGTAGAAGGAGCTCCCTTGCGCTAGGTGGGAGAGGGTCTGTGTCCGGTGGATGTTAAAGTCACCCAGTACAATGAGCCGGGAATCTCAGGGCCCAGTCCGCAATCAAATCCAGTAAAACAGACGTGGCCTCCCTTTTTGGGCCCCAGGGGCTCGGTAGACCACCAAGATCCCCGTCTTTTCTCCCATTCCTAGGGTTGCTCCCAGGCACTCTATGCCGGTCATCTCTGGTGTCTGGAGGACCGAGATAGTAACAGTGTCTTTACAACCAGGCCCCTCCTCCGCCCGGCCGGTGGATCTTGGCTGGTGGAAGGCCCGAAAGCCTGGGGGCTATCTCCTGAAGGAGGACACAGTCACCGACCTGGGTCCAAGTCTCTGTGATGCAGGTGACATCTACATCCTGCTCTGCGATGAAATCTCGCAGCGTGGCTAGTTTATTACAGATCGACCTCGCATTGAGGAGCAGGAGTGAGGACCAATATAACTTTGTATTGAATTGTATTTAACAATAACTGGCAAAACATCGAAAAACAACAGCCATCACAGCTACCTTTCTAAACATCCTTTCCTCACAGATATTAAATCCCAACTGACAAATCCCAACTGTCACTTTGTAACTGACATTCCTCAAGGTTCCATTTAGCAGTCTTGAGACAGCGCCATCTGGTGTCAAACATGTCACACTGCAGGTCATCTCAAACTGCGAAAATATATCTTGTGCTGACTCATGAATTGCTATTCAAAATGCAATAATCTGACACCCAGCTGGTTCGCGACTTTGGTCTGGAGTGTTATCAGTATGCGGATGACACCCAGCTTCTGCTGAGAATGGACGGCAGGCAGGACACCGTACCCGTTTGTTTCCATCTATGCCTCGAAGCCGTGACTGGTTGGCTGCGGGCCAGCCGGCTGAGGGTGAACCCGTCGAAGACGGAAATCTTGTGGCCTGGTCGCCCTGGGCTGGATGAGTGCCGGTTGCCTACCCTGGATGGCGAGCAGCTTAGCCCGTCATCCCTCGTAAAGAGTTTAGGTGTCCAATTGGACCCTTTGCTGACCATGGAGACCATGGAACGGCGTTTTACCATCTTCGTCAGGCTAGGCGACTGGCACCCTACCTGTCCAGGGATGATCTGGCCACGGTGATCCAGGCGACGGTCATCTCGAGGCTGGACTACTGTAACGCCCTCTACGTGGGCCTTCCCCTGTCGACAATCCGGAAACTCAAGCTAGTGCAGAATGCCGCTGCTCGCTTGCTGGTGGGAGCACCAGTGAGGGAGCACATCACTCCCATCCTTCGGCAACTGCACTGGCTGCCTATTGAGTACCGGATTGCCTTCAAGGTGTTGGTTTTAACCTTTAGGGCCTTGCACGGTCTAGGGCCTGAGTACCTAAGGGACCGCCTTACCCCGTATATTCCCCCGAGATCACTGCGCTCGGAAGAGCAGAACCTACTGGTTATTCCATCACCCCGCTCGTGCCACTTGTCCAGCACAAGACAGCGAGCCTTTTCTGTTGTGGCTCCCACGACTTGTAATTCATTGCCCAGCCATGTCCGGGCGATCACAAACTTGGCCCTTTCGAAGGGCCTGCAAGACTGCCCTCTTCAGACTAGCGTTCGGCTAGCCTGAATGTAGATGCATATCATCATCCGAGTTAAGATCTGAAACTTGCTGGCTACTGGCTATGCATTATGTATTGTGCGTTTTACTGAATTTTACTGTATGTTTTATTGTGTATTTTATCGCTGTTGTGATCCGCCCCGAGCCTGCAGGGAGGAGCGGAATATAAAACCGAATAATAAATAAATAAATAAATAAAATGGATAATCCAATGTGCCAGTGAGCAACCAAACGGAATAACTAAAGCTGTCAGTTTAAACAACATTCCGGGCTAATCAGAGTCACCTCCACCTTTACTCTGCAGCTGCTACTGGGCCTCCTCCACTTACAATTGATGATATTTACATGTTCTAAGTACAACAGTATTTAAACTTTCCCTCCACGAGGGCTTGTACCGGATCTTCGGTCACTGCCATCAGGCTTTGAAATATACCACATTGAGCGAGTTCACCCATTAGGGTGCATCTATGAGACTTTATTTGGTAAGTTTGGCCTTATTCCTACCCTGTGAATCACCCCCACTATAGTCAAGGAGCCTTCTTTTATTGTTTACTAGCTTGGGGACCCGGCGGTGCCCGGGTCATTTGAGAAGTGCAGCAGGATGTAGAGTAGGTTATGGGGGCTCTGTGTGCCAAGTTTGGTCTTGATCCATCATTATTGGGAGTTGTAGTGGTATCATGAAATTACTGAAGGTAGTGCAAGTCCCATCATCTCTGGTCCACCCTCCCCCAAAGTGTAGTAGGATGTAGATAGGGTCATGGGGGCTCTGTGTGCCGAGTTTGGTCTGTATTGGTGAATGGATGAGGGTTGTATTGTTTTTAGGAAGTGAGTGAAGGTACTTCAAGTCCCATCATCCGTGGTCCGTCTCACACAAAACTGCTCCAGGATGTAGAGTGGGCCATGAGGGCTCTGTGTGCCAGGTTTGGTGTTGATCAGTCACTGGATTAGGTTTGTAGCACTCTTGGAAAGTGAGGGAAGGTGCTGCAAGTCCCATCATCCATGGTCTGCCCCCCTCCAAACTTCAGTAGGATGTAGAGTGGGTCACTGGGGGTCTGTGTGCCAAGTGTGGTCTTTATCAGTGTTTGTTGGGAGCCACAGTTGTCTGTGGGAACAGAGGGGTGTGAAAGCACTACAAATCCCATCATCCATTGTCAGTCCTCCCCCAAACCTCACCAGGACGTGAAGGCAGTCATGGGGGTTATGTATGCCAAATTTGGTCTCAATCAGTGATTGGATGAGGGTTGCAGCAGACTTCGGAAGTGAGTAGAGGTACTTCAAGTCCCATCATCCATGGTCCACCCTCCTTCGATCTGCACCAGGATGTAGAGTGGGTCATGAGGGCTCTGTGTGGCAGATTTGGTGTTGATCAGTCATAGGATTAAGTTTGTAGCAGTCTTGGAAAGTGAGGGAAGGTACTGCAAGACCCATCATCCATGTTCTGGCCCCCTCCAAACTTCAGTAGGAGGTAGAGTGGGTCACTGGGGCTCTGTGTGCCAAGTGTGGTCTTTATCGGTTTGTTGGGGGGCACAGTGATCTGTGGGAACAGAGGGGTGTGAAAGTACTACAAATCCCATCATCCATTGTCAGTCCACCCCCAAACCTCACCAGGACGTGAAGGCAGTCATGGGGGTTATGTATGCCAAGTTTGGTCTCGATCAGTGATTGGATGAGGTTTGCAGCGGACTTGGGAAGTGAGTAGAGGTACTTCAAGTCCCATCATCCATGGTCCACCCTCCTCCGAACTGCACCAGGGCGTAGAGTGGGTCATGGGGGCTGTGTGTGCTAAGTGTGGTCTGTAGTGGTCGTTTTTGGTGGCCTCAGTGGTCTGTGGGAACCAAAGTGTTGGAAAGTATTACAAATCCCTAAATCCGTGGGTCATGTCCCCCGAACCGCACCAGGACGTAAAGGGGGTCAGGGGGGTTATGTGTACCAAGTTTGGTGCAGGTCCATCACCCGCGCTGGTCGCTGTGGCCTGTGAAAGTGGCTGCCACATATCCGCCCTTCCGCCCTCCCGCCCTCCGCACACATACATACAAACATTCCGCTTTATAAAGGTATACAGATTTAATTGATACAGCGTTACCTTCCTGTCTGCTGCCGTCCTGACGAAAAACCAGAAACGGGCAGGATCCATATACTGTTACCCGTTGACGGAGCGTTTTACTGCTGAGAAATTACCTTCTAAGACTGGGACTACTCTGCTATCCATTTAGGAACTCTGCCGCTTCAAGCCACCAATTCCACAGCCACCTGGAGATTCCAGCCTCTTCCCTCCCGAGCCTGGAGACTGGGTGGGGCTGCCTTTCACCCCGCGTCAAGCATTTGTTATTGTTTGGGTTGCGCTGAGATTCCAAGCGCCAACGCCATTGTGGCAAAGTCACTCGGGGGGCTTTTCTTTCTGTTATTGTGCTATAACAGAAAGCCAAAAAGGTCTAAGGAAGCCAAAAAGGTCTACTATTCTTCCTTGATAGAGTCGGCTAGTTCACGCCCAGCTCAACTTTTTAAAATTATTCGGTCTCTGACAACAATTTCGACTGTCCCAAAGGATAGGGGTTTGGCTCCCACAGCTGAGGCTTTTCAGAACTATTTTGCCGACAAGATCTCGACCCTCCGCCGGGATATCCCAGTCACTCTTGATACAGTGAGCGAACTCGAGACTCCGCCGCCACTCGGCGGGCCCACCTTCACCCGTTTCCAACTGCTGGACGCAGCAGCTGTCGATAAGTTACTCGCTGCAGCTAGACCAACTACCTGCTCCCTCGATCCGTGCCCCTCCTGGCTTGTTAGATCCTGCCGGGAGGGGTGCGAGACCCTTGGGAAAGATTATCCACAGCTCCCTTGAGCAAGGAGTGTTCCCAGGGGGTTTGAAAGAGGCCATGGTAAGACCGCTACCGAAAAAGCCGAATTTAGATCCTTCGGCTCCCTCCAGTACACCGACCTGTGTCAAATTTGCCTTTTTAGGCAAGGTAATTGAGAGGGCAGCAGCGGATCAGCTGCAGCGGTTCTTAGAAGACACAGCTGGACTTGATCCCTTCCAGTCCGGCTTCCATATTGGGCATGGGACGGAGACCGTGCTTGTCGCCATTACAGACCAACTTCGCCGCCAGCTGGATCGGGGTGGATCAGCCCTGCTTGTTTGGTTAGATCTAACAGCAGCGTTTGATACCGTAGACCACGCACTGTTAGCCCACCGTTTAGCCGTGACTGGGGTTAGGGGGATCGCCCTTAAGTGGGTGACCTCCTTCCTCCAGGATAGGGGACAACGTGTGGAGAGGGGGGAGGACGTCTCCGGGAGGCTCCCATTAACTTGTAGTCCCCAGGGGCCATCCTCTCGCCCTTATTATTCAACATCTACATGCCCTGGCCCAGCTGGCCCGTGACTTTGGTCTGGAGTGTTGTCAGTACACGGATGACACCCAGCTTTTACTGAGAATGGACGGCAGGCCGGACACCGTACCCGATTGTTTCCATTTATGCCTCGAAGCCGTGACTGGATGGCTGCGTGCCAGCCGGTTGAAGGTGAATCCGTCGAAGACGGAGATCTTGTGGCCCGGTCGCCCTGGGCTGGATGAGTGCCGGTTGCCTACCCTGGATGGCGAGCAACTCAGCCCGTCATCCCTTATTAAGAGCCTAGGTGTCCAACTGGACCCCTTGCTGACCATGGAGGCCCAGGTCTCCATGGTCAGCAAGACGTCGTTTTTCCACCTGCGACAGGCTAGGCGACTGGCCCCCTACCTGTCCGGGGATGACCTGGCCACGGTGATCCAAGTGACGGTCATCTCGAGGCTGGACTACTGTAACGCCCTCTACGTTGGCCTTCCCTTGTCGACAATCCGGAAACTCAAGCTAGTGCAGAATGCCGCGGCTCGCTTGCTGGTGGGAGCACCAGTGAGGGAGCACATCACTCCCATCCTCCGGCAACTGCACTGGCTTCCCATCGAGTACCGAGTTGCCTTCAAGGTGCTGGTGTTAACCTTCAAGGCCTTACACGGTCTAGGGCCTGTGTACCTAAGGGACCGCCTTACCCCATATGTTCCCCCGAGATCAATACGGTCAGAAGAGCAGAATCTCCTGGTTATTCCATCATCCCGCTCCTGTCACCTATCCAGCACAAGACAACGTGCCTTTTCGGCCGCGGCACCTGCGCTCTGGAATTCGCTTCCAGGTCATATTCGGGCTATTTCAGAACTCGCCCCTTTCCGAAGGGCGTGTAAGACTGTTCTTTTCAGGCTGGCGTTTGGCTAAACCCAAGCGCAATCAACATGCTCATGCCTGACTCAAGAACCGTAGTCCTGCGGTCACTACGGCTATGTATTTGTTTTTAGTGCATATTTTACTGTATGTTTTACTGAATGTCTTATTGCACATTTTAATTGTTGTAATCCGCCCCGAGCCTGAAGGGAGGAGCGGAATATAAAATGGAATAATAAATAAATAAAGAGTGCTTCGGCGCTCCTGATTTGCCATTTGGCACACCTTTATGTTTACTTTAAAGACCCTTTCATTGTATATATACAGTATTTACTGGGGCTATATTGTGGGATACTGATGGACGGTGCGGCGCTTCTATGATATATGTTTCATGCGGAGTGTTTAAGTGAGAAATATCACATTTTATTGGTGTTCTAATGCTTATGTATGCACTTGAGTTGCATGATTGAATACATTACTTTGCATTGAACTGTCTCCTGAAACTCACTGTATTCTCTCAAACATGAAAAACCGAACAACACACACCTACACAATAAGAGTAAAACAAAGAGAACGGATCAAGGAAACTCTTGCCGCACGCTGGTTTCTATCTGCATTTACTCTATATTCACTCTTCTGTTTCTAAATAGAGTAAACTCATTCCTCAAACCCACAATACACAAACGTCCCCTCAACTAGTGAATTAGTCGTAGGTCCCAATCTTGTTCCATACGAGAATCCGAGAGTCGGGAGAGACCTCGTGGGCCATCGTCCAGTCCAACCCCTTTCTGCCAAGAAGCAGGACAATCGCATTCAAAGCACCCCTGGCAGATGGCCATCCAGCCTGTTTAAAAGCTTCCAAAGAAGGAGCCTCGCCTCCAACACACTCGGGGCAGAGAGTTCCTCTGTTGAACGGCTCTCAGTCAGGAAGTTCTTCCTCATGTTCAGGTGGAATCTCCTTTCTTGTAGTCTGAAGCCGTGGCTCCATTGCGTCCTCGTCTCCCGGGCAGCAGGACACAAAGTTGCTCCCTCCGTGTTTCCCCAAAAATAAGACTCTATTTCTTTTTCAAGAAGACACACTATGGCTTATTTTCAGGGGATGTCTTGTTATTATATCCACGGCCAGGACTCAAGTGTTCAGGTAGAGAGGAGGCGACCCAGGGCTTGGTCCCTCCTTGGATGGGACAGGTGACGCCTTCCTCTCTTCCTGCCCCAGTCTTTACTACCCCCATTCCCCTGCCCCTCTCTCTCTCCACTCTCCATCCCAGCCTTTCCGAGGTCCCAGCCTCTCTTTCCCATTTGTCTCGCCTCTTTCCCCAATGCCGTTTCCCATTTTCCAGCCCCCCTTCCCATCCCAACCTTTCCCAGTTTCCAGCCCCCCTTTCCCACCTCACTCTTTCCCCTTCCCCAGTTGCCCCCTTCCCACCCCAATCTCTCTTACTTTTCGAGATACCTCCTTTCCACCTCATTTTCCCACACTCCTTCCCATTCCAACTTTTTCCCGTTTCCAGTCCTTCTTTCTCACCCCTTCCCACGTTTTATTATTCATATACACACAACATTTTCCCCAAAATGTATAGTTAAAATAAACTATAACGACAATTTGATTGTTATTGTATTTGTTGTTGCGGTTACATTTATAATTTTAGTTTATTATTATTGTTATTACATTTCTTTTACTGTGTTATTATATTTATTATTTTACTCTATTGTTATTACATTTATTATTTTATTCTGTCAACATTATTATGGATTATTTTCCCCTATTTATTATTTTACCCTATTTATTATTAATACAATACTGTACTCTATTATTGTTATTATTGCATTTCTTTTACTTGTGTTATTACATTATTTTATTCTGTTAATATTATTTATGGATTATTTCCCCCCTATTTATTATTATTAATACATTTAATATTTTACTCCATTATTGTTATTATTACATTTATTATTTTACCCTATTTATTATTATTGGAAGGATGCATTTACACTGAAGGAGGTCAGAATAATGATTTAATCAAAGTTGGACAGTCTTATCTTAAATTACAGTTTTGTACAATTACGAGCTGTACCCGGCCACGCGTTGCTGTGGCGTAGCCTAGTGGACAGGAAAGAGGCAAAGAAGGAAGGAAAATGAAGAAAATGAAACAGTATTCCTTTCCTTCCTTCCTTCCTTCCATCCATCCATCCATCCATCCACCCTTCCTTCCCTCCTTGTATCCTTCCGTTCTTTCCTCCTCCCCTTCCTCCCTCCCTTACTGCTATTCTTCCCTTTTCCTTCCTTTGTCCTCCATCCCTCCTCTCCTTCCTTCCCTCTAGCCTTCCTTTCTCCTCCCCTCCGTCCGTCCTTCCTTCCACCCATCCATCCTACCTTCCTTCCCTCCTTCTTTCCTTCCCTTGTTTTCTCCCCCTGTCCCTCCCTCCCTTCGTGCTATCCTTCCGTTTTCCTTCCTTTGTCCTCCATTCTCCTCCCCTCCGTCCTTCCTTCCTTCCACCCATCCTTCCTTCCCTCCTTTCCTTCCCTTGTTTTCTCCCCGTCCCTCCCTCCCTTCGTGCTATCCTTCCGTTTTCCTTCCTTTGTCCTCCATCCACCCTCTACTTCCTTCCCTCTAGCCTTCCTTTCTCCTCCCCTCCGTCCTTCCTTCCTTCCACCCATCCATCCTTCCCTCCTTCTTTCCTTCCCTTGTTTTCTCCCCCTGTCCCTCCCTCCCTTCGTGCTATCCTTCCGTTTTCCTTCCTTTGTCCTCCATCCCTCCTCTCCTTCCTTCCCTCTAGCCTTCCTTTCTCCTCCACTCCGTCCTTCCTCCCTTCCCTCCTTCTTTCCTTCCCTTGTTTTCTCCTCCTGTCCCCCCTCCCTTCCTTCTATCCTTCTGTTTTCCGTCCTTCTCGGAGGCACCCAGAGTGAGGCCAGGCCGCATCCTAATCGAGGCCCCAGCTTTGCCGAAGTTGGCGGGCCTCCCTCATCCCTTGGTGTCTATCCGGTGTCATCTCTGGATTGGCTGGGGGCGCGCATTTCCCTTCTCTCTTTCTGTCCTTGCCGGCCAACTGCCGTTTGGTGTTTCTGTCTGTGCTGTTCTCTGTGGGGGGAGGTGGGGGAGAAGGGCCCAGTACATCCACGCATGTGCCATACAGCTTTGGCACAGGGGGATCATGGGAATTGTAGTTCCCCAGGTTTTTTGGGGTTTTTGAACTGTTTTGTTTGAGTTTTTAGGGAATTTTCCAGGTGATAAACATACCTTGTGGTGTGGGGGGTTGTGTGGCCTGATTTGGGTTCAGCGGTTTTGCTGTCTATAAGCCCCTCAGCACGACACATCTTTTTATATATATAGATTCAGAAACATTTAACCTATTGATGCCTCAATTATTGAAATTTTATTGGTATCTATTTTTATTTTTATTCTTGAAGTTTACCAATAGCTGCTGCATTTCCCACCCTCGGCCTATACTCAAGTCAGTACGTTTTCCCAATTTTTGTGGTAAAATTAGGTGCCTCTTCCTATATGTGGTCGCCTTATACTCAAGTAGATATGATATGTGGTTTCTCCCCTATGTGGGTCCTTTGATGGGTACGCAGTTCTCCACTCCGACTGAAGCTCTTTCCACATTCTATGCATTTATATGGCTTCTCCCCTGTGTGGATCCTTTGATGGATACGCAGAGGTCCACTCTGACTGAAGCTCTTTCCACATTCCTTGCATTCATATGGCTTCTCCCCTGTGTGGATCCTTTGATGGATACGCAGAGGTCCACTGTGAGTAAAGCCCTTTCCACATTCAATGCATGTATGTGGATTCTCCCCTGTGTGGGTCCTTT
Organism: Anolis apletophallus; assembly: GCA_030556195.1. Classification (NCBI taxonomy): domain Eukaryota; kingdom Metazoa; phylum Chordata; class Lepidosauria; order Squamata; family Anolidae; genus Anolis; species Anolis apletophallus. The sequence continues at coordinate 10,391 of JARBWK010000279.1, read as the reverse complement.
GATGGAGACGCAGTTGTCCACTGTGACTGAAGCTCTTTCCACATTCCACGCATGTATGTGGCTTCTCCCCTGTGTGGGTCCTTAGATGGATATGCAGATCTCCACTCTGACTGAAGCTCTTTCCACATTCCACGCATTTATATGGCTTCTCCCCTGTATGGATCCTTTGATGGGTACGCAGATCTCCACTCCGACAGAAGCTCTTTCCACATTCCACGCATTGATATGGCTTCTCCCCTGTATGGATCCTTTGATGGGTGCGCAGAGTCCCACTGTGACTGAAGCTCTTTCCACATTCCACGCATTTGTAGGGCTTCTCTCCTGTGTGAGTTCGTTGATGTTTAGTAAGATAACTTCTCCATGTGAAACGTTCCCCACAGTCCAGACAATTATGTGGCTTCTCCCCTATGTGGGTCCTTCGATGGGCACTCAGATTTCCACTCCGACTGAAGCTCTTTCCACATTCCACGCATTTATACGGCTTCTCCCTTATGTGAGTTCGTTGATGGTTAGTAAGAGAACTTCTCCACGTGAAACGTTCCCCACAGTCCATACAAGTATGTGGCTTCTCCCCGGTGTGGGTGCTTCGATGGGAACGCAGATGTCCACTCCGACTGAAGCTCCTTCCACATTCCACGCATTCATATGGCTTCTCCCCTGTGTGGATCCGTTGATGGTTACGCAGATGTCCACTCCGACTGAAGCCCTTTCCACATTCAATGCATGTATGTGGCTTCTCCCCTGTGTGGGTCCTTTGATGTCTACGCAGAGTCCCTCTTTCACTGAAGCTCTTTCCACATTCCACGCATGTATACGGCTTCTCTCCTGTGTGGATCCTTTGATGGATACGCAGAGTCCCACTCTGTCTGAAGTGCTTTCCACATTCCACGCATATATACGGCTTCTCCCCGGTGTGGGTCCTTTGATGGGCACGCAAAGTCCCTCTTTCACTGAAGCTCCTTCCACATTCCACGCATTGATACGGCTTCTCTCTTGTGTGAGTTCGTTGATGTCTAGCAAGAGAACTTCTCCCACTGAAACATTTCCCACAGTCCATACAATTATGTCGCTCCTCCCCTGTGTGTGATGTTGACAAGGAATTGAGATTTTCCATTCTTTTACCTTTATGATTCAAATACTATGCCAGAAGGTCACAGATATGTTCTCCTGATTTCCTCTTCTCCGTCTTTGTATTGCTCTAGTCCATTTGAATAAATTACCAATCCCCACTTTTCACAGCACAATCCCCCCTTTCCTCCTTGAATACACAAGTGTGTAGCTGGAAATATAATTTCTCCAACTTATGTCTTGTGGGTGTTGTGTAATTTCATTCCAGACGTCAGGCAACGGAAGCGTTCCTCACAAGGTTCATTCAGAGGTCACCTGCCAGAGAAAAGAGAGGAAAATCTTGTCAGGAGCAGAGCACGGAAATCTCTCATTGAACAACAAGAACAAGAGCTTAGTTGTCACGATGCACGGACTTGACCGGCCCCTTAATCACACACATAGAGACGGACTGAAGGCTAACTGTCAGATTATTGCATTTTTAATGGCAATTCATGAGTCAGCACAAGATGTATTTTCTGCAGTGTGACATGTTTGACACCAGATGGCGCTGTCTCAAGACTGATGAATGGAATCTTGAGGAATGACAGTTGGGATCTGACAGTTGGGAATTGTCCGTTGAAGAGGACAGTTGGGATTAAATATCTGTGAGGAAAGGATGTTTTAGAAAGGTAGCTGTGATGGCTGTTGTTTTTCCATGCTTAGCTTGTTATTGTTAAATACAATTCAATACAAAGTTATATTTTTTACCTTGTGAATTGAATGAGAGTGTCATTATTCACACGAACAGAGACTGAGTTTATTGGGCGATGGGGGAATTAAACTTCTATATTTCTGTTGCCTATTCCGCTGTGGCATAAATACTCGACGCCGAAGACTAACTACTTTATTGAATATAAAAACAGTTCAAAAGGAATATTGTCCACAAGAATAGCAGAAGCAAACCAAAGGCTGTAAGCAATCAATTGTCCAAAGCAGCTTGATGAATAATCCAAAAAGGCTTAGCAAGGCTCCGCACAGCAATGCGGATTCAGGAACAAACAAGATACGAGAAACAAGGCAAGACTTGGTGGCCACTAGCCAACTCAGCTCAAGTAAACCAACCGCTACACGTCTGCTCAGAAGAGACGTGGCGAAGCACTGGGGATCGTTCCCACGGATCCTATACTTAATCTTTCGGCCGAGGTCCCCGGCGCTCTAGGCCTTGTCGTCTCAATCTTTGCTGACGGACCTCGGCCTGTCTAGGCTGCGGTGCCATTCCCTTCTCCTGGACTCAATGCTACTTCTCCTATCAAAGGTTCGGCCTTGTCTCTCAGCAGCTGGGTCCCTATCTGCATGAGAGCTCTCCTCCCTAGAATCTTCCCAGCCGCTTTCTTCCATGTTTTCACTCAGAAGCTCCTGTGAACCTCTCCCACCCGGATGCTCATAACTTTCACTATCACTGCTTTCCATTTGCACCTGGTTATCATCTATGTCTGCATAGGGGTCAAGCCAACTTTCATCCCAAGCCAAGCTTTCAGTGGGAGAGAGGCCCAGTGATGGGAAACGCTCCTTCAGGTAACCCTTCCAAATCCTCTTCAGAATCTATCTCTGCTGGTGCAGGCCCTAGTGCTAATGGCACCCCCGGTGCTGTTCCCTGGTCCCCAGGCACAAATGAGAACTGCTGTGCTACACTAGTGTTGAAGAAGGGAGGAAGAGTGGTGGTCCTATCGAGAAGAGCCTTTGCCTGCTGAGAAGTGACGCTGGCCAAACAAACAGGCGGACGTTCTTGCCAAACACGGCAGGCAATTTTACCTTTATTGTTCAGTTCCTTTGCAAAATCTTCAAACAAAACAATCCAGCAGCTTGCTTCGACAAAGCATACTTAAACTTCAGCTTAAGTGATAATAAAACAGAAACAGAAGATAACAATGTGTCTCATTGGACACAAATAACAATAACCTTATTTATTTATTTACGTATTTATTGGATTTATCAACCGCCACTCCCAATTGGCTCAGAGCGGTTCACACTCAGGACAAAGCAATACAATAAAAACAGTTACAATAAAATACCATTTAACCTGTGCATTAGGACTCGAAAGCCTGCTTGAACAGAGCGGTCTTACAGGCTTTACGAAAAGCTAGCAAATTTCGCAAAGCTCGGGTCTCAGGAGGTAACGCATTCCAAGGAACTGGAGCAATAATGGAGAACGCCCTTCTCCGAGTTGCGGTCAGATGGTACGGATTCACACTGGGCACGACTAGGAGGTTCCGCTCTTCAGATCGCAGTGATCTCGTGGGACAATGTGGGATCAGGCGCTCCCTCAGGTACAGTGGCCCCAGACTATACAAGTGTATCCAAATAGGATACAGTTGTGCAGAGGAACACCCCACCCATTTATTTTGCCCAGACTATACAAGGCCTTGAAAGTCAAGACTAGCACTCTGAAAGTGATCCGGTACTCAATTGGTAGCCAGGATCCTTGTAATATGGTAGCTCACAGGAACTCTTGCAAGCAGCCAGGCTGCGGCATTCTGCACCAGCTTGAGTTTCCGGGTGTAAGGACTCTATATATTTCACTTTCAACTGTGGCCGGGTAGTTTTCTTATTCCACCCTTACCACCAATTTATATAAAGACTCCTTTTATTTTCACGTGCTGCCACCATATAGTGTAATAAGTATTCACACAGGTCAGCTTTCCCACTGACCTTCCGATTACTGTGTCAGGGCAGTGTATCCCTCAAACTCAAACTCCCACTGACACTATTTGTTAACTTTCGCTGCCACCATTCACTATACCTGGCTACCCACTAGGAAGAAGTTCTTTTCGAGGCTTGTGTGTGAAGGAACTATGCGGGGAGATATCCTTGTCAAAGAACTACAAAGTTTATTCAAACAATGTTCTAAGCGTGGAGGTTCCAGAGTTCAAAGCTTATGTGGTTACAGTACCTTCTTAGAAGCACGTATCTTAAGGTTACAATACACTGACTATGGACATGCAACTTGATACTATATAGCTGTACTCCCAGAACCAATAGCTCAGCAGTCTTTACACTAACTGCTTGTTCTTTAAACCCAACTACTTTCCTAGCAGTTAAAACACAGCTTTTCTTCTACCCTCTCACAGAGTAGTCAGAATCTTTTTTAAACCGGCTGATAGCTGGCTAAAACGGACTCTCTCTAACTCTCCACACACCCTCTCTCCTTCAATTTTCAATACCAACTGCCAACTGCTAAAGTTTGAATCCGAAGATTCTAAGGCCAGTTGCAGGCTCCGCCTCCTGTTTCCATGGTAACGGAAACCCCTCGGAGGTTCTGCACGCTAATATCTCTGTTAACTCTTTAGGGTTTGCTAAGTTTTTACCCCTTCAACATATATACATATCTAAAAATGTCAACCATATTTAAAACATGTAATAAAGAAATATGACTTCACCACATACCTTTCTTCCCCCAAAATTATTTTTAATTTTCTCTAACCAGAGTGAATTTAAAATAATAGGGTATATAAGACATAGCATTATCATCTTAAACACTCTATCACAATTATACAATCACTTATATTATATACAAACCATGTTTATCACGTTCCAATGTTCCTAGGTGATTCTCGACAGCGACTGCTGCAAATTATAATCCTGCAACAGCAAACTCCACCTTAAAAGTTTGTTGTTGGTACTTTTAACATTGTTTAACCACTTTAACGTGGCATGGTCGGTTTGAAGGATGAACCTTCTACCACACAGGCATGGCCTCAATTTTTGGATTGACCATACTATAGCTAGGCATTCCTTTTCTATAGTGGATAGACTGCATTCCCGTGTCAATAATTTTTTTGCTCAGGAAAAGAATAGGGTAACTCTCCCCTTTTGCATCAGTCTGACTTAACACAAGTCCTAGACCGGTTTCCGACGCATCACACGTTAGCGTAAACGGACAGTCGAAATCTGGAGCTCGCATAACTTACTGTGATGTAATGGCCTGCTTCAGTTGATCCATTGACTCCTGGCAGTGTTCCGTCCAGACTACTAGGTTGGGACATGCCTTGCGAGTTAGTACAGTCAATGGTGCAGCCAATTCGCTAAACATCGGAATAAACTTTCGATAATATCCCGCCAAACCTAAAAACGATCGTACCTGTTCTTTGTCTTGGGTATGGGCCACTTGTGTATACCTTCCACCTTAGTGGGTTCTGGGCCAATCATACCACTACCCACCATATATCCTAGGTATTTGGACGTACGGCTAACTGACATTTTGGTGCCCTAACTGTTAAACCTGTTTTTTTCAAACGAAGCAACACTTGTTCCACATGCTTTAGATGATCCTCCCACATATTGCTAAACACTCCAATGTCATCCATATATGCTACACAAAAGTTACACATTCCCTGGAGTACCGTGTCCACCAGACGTTGGAATGTGGCTGGACTGTTTTTATAATAATAATAATAATAATAATAATAATAATACTCTTTATTTATATTTCGCTCTTCTCACCCCGAAGGGGACTCAGAGCGGATTACAGAACATATACGAGCAGACAATCCCTGCCATTAGTATTGACATACAAGACAGACAGACATATAATAGGAGGATTGAACATGGTCTTCCTGATTACATCTCCGGGTGCTGTTGCTCCACTGCGTCACAGGGAGGTGCTGCTGCTCCATCCACCTTGCTTCCTCCTCCTTGTGGCAGAGAGCCTACCTGCCCGCTGTAGCTTCCTCCGGCAATCGATCTTCATTATTTTTATTGGTGTTATAAAGTCTTTAAAAGATCACCCCCGCTATGCGGTACCTTATTTCTCTACTCACAGACTGCTTTTGACTGCTAAGGTCAGTGGGTTGGGCTTACAGCTGGCTGCCCAAGGAACTTGGAACGTTCGGATTGAAGCAGCTGTTGTTTTAACCACTGTACTAAACCTCCGGCCCCAAATGGCAAGACATTAAATTAACCCAAATGGTAAGACATTAAATTGGTACAGACCCTCATGGGTCCTAAATGCTGTTTTCTCTTGGTCCAAGGGGGCCATTGGTACCTGCCAAAATCCCTTAGTAAGGTCCAAACTACTGATGTAGTTGGCTTTCCCCATTCTCTCTAACAGATCATCTAGCCGAGGCATCGGTGGTCCACGCTCTGGTCACATCCCGAATAGATTACTGCAACGCACTCTACGTGGGGCTGCCTTTGAAAACGGTTCGGAAACTCCAACTACCGTGTTTCCCCGATAGTAAGACACCCCCGATTGTAAGACGTATCGGGGGTGTCAGAGGGGTCGGCTAATATAAGCCGTACCCTGAAAGTAAGCCGTACCCCCGGCCGCCGCGTCACTCGGTCCCGCCTCCTCCTCCGCCCTCCCTGCAGCCTCCTCTTCGGGGAACGGAAGAGAGGCGGCTGAGGAGAGCCCTCTGCCGCCTCTGTTCCGTTCCCGAAGAGGCTGCAGAGAAGGGCGATCGCGATTTCCTGCAGCCTCCTCTTCGGGAATGGAAGAGGGCACAGAGGGCTCTCCTCTGCGCCTCTGTTCCGTTCCCCGAAGAGGGGCTGCAGGCGCGTGGTTTCCCTGCAGCCTCCTCTTCGGGAATGGAAGAGAGGCGCAGAGGCTCTCCTCTGCGCCTCTGTTCCGTTCCCGATGAGGAGGCTGCAGGGGGGCGATCGCACGGTTTCCCTGCAGCCTCCTCTTCGGGGAACAGAAGAGAGGCGCAGAGGGCTCTCCTCTGCGGGACCGTGTGACGCGGCGGCCGGGGGTACGGCTTACCGTCGCCCAATGTAAGCCGTACCTCGAAAGTAAGGCGTAGTGGGACTTTTCGGGGGGAAAAGAAAGTAAGACGCTGTCTTACTTTCGGGGAAACACGGTAGTCCAAAGGGCGGCAGCCAGGTTACTAACTGGAGCTACATACAGGGAGCATACCACCCCCCTGTTGTGTCAGCTCCACTGGCTGCCTGTCCAATTCCGAGCCCAATTCAAAGTGCTGGTTTTGACCTTTAAAGCTCTATATGATTCTGGCCCAGCTTACCTGTCCGAACGCATCGGCGCCACGTCCCACCTCGTAATCTAAGGTCATCCGGGAGGCCCTGCTCTCGCTCCCGCCCTAATTCCCAGATGCGGTTGGTGGGGACGAGAGATAGAACCATGCTCTCGCGGTGGCCCCCCGTCTGTGAAATGCGCTCCCTATCAATGTACGATCCACCGCATCCCTCCTGGCCTTCAGGAAAAAAGTAAAATCCTGGCTGTGGGCCCAGGCGTTTGCTCACCAGCACTAGGCAGCATTTTTGGGACTGGATTTTAAATAGAAAGTAGATGAAGAGGACCAATGCTTTTATGGACTGAACATGGTTTTAATCTGGAATGAATGTGTATGATGCTAAGGCAACTCTTTTAATGTATTTTAATGTATCTTAACTGTTGAAGGGGTGTTTTGGGGTTTTATATTGTTATTATGTAGGCATCGAATTGTGCCGTACTGTAAGCCGCACTGAGTCCCCCCTCGGGGGTTGAGAAGAGCGGGGTAAACTCCTGAAAAAAATAAAATAAGTAAATAGGTGTCTGGCTGTGTCACTTTATTTAATAATCCATAGTCGACGCAAAACCTTATTGCGCTGTCTGTTTTTTGCACCAATACTATGGGTGATGCCCATGGACTACTGGACGGCTCTGTGACACCCATGTCCAGCATCTCTTGGGTCTCCCTTTCAATACATTTAACTAACTTCCCAGTAACCCTGTAAGGCATAGACGCAATGAGCAGTGCGTCACCAGTAAGTATTTTATGCTGAACCCCTCCTACCCTTCCTGGAAGGTCGGAAAACAAATCCTTATAATTGTGGAGCAACCCTCTAAGTTGGTCCTGGGTTAACACTTCGTCCAGCTTTACTTGACTCACACTTTTGTCAGCCTTTCTATTTCCCTCCCAAAATGGAAATGACCCATGTTCACTCTCATTGACTACCATGAACACATCAGCTGACTTGTTAACATAAGGTTTTAACATGTTAACATGTACAAGTCTTGTCAGATTATTGCATTTTGAATAGCAATTCATGAGTCAGCACAAGATATATTTTCGCAGTTTGAGATGACCTGCAGTGTGACATGTTTGACACCAGATGGCGCTGTCTCAAGACTGCTAAATGGAACCTTGAGGAATGTCAGTTACAAAGTGACAGTTGGGATTTGTCAGTTGGGATTTAATATCTGTGAGGAAAGGATGTTTAGAAAGGTAGCTGTGATGGCTGTTGTTTTTCGATGTTTTGCCAGTTATTGTTAAATACAATTCAATACAAAGTTATATATTTACCTTGTGAATTGAATAAGAGTTTCATTATTCACACGAACAGAGACTGGAGTTTTTGGGCCGATGGGGAATTAAACTTCTATATTTCTGTTGCCTATCCGCTGTGACATAAATACTCAACGCCGAAGAAGTCTCTCAAGGCCTGACTGTTCTTCTTGAATCAGGTAGTTGACCTTACTGACCTGTTTGGTTAATATCCATGGACCTGTCCACTTCAACGAGTTTGTTGGATCTCTCCGGAATCAGGTACAGCACACCATCTCCGATGTCGAAAGTTATTTCCGTGCTGACCGATCGTATAAAGTCGGGCAGCTGCGAGGTTGACCTGAGCGATGCTCCGTGCAGACTCCATCGTCTCCCATAGATCTTGGAATCGGCTCCGACCCAGGTGTGCCCCAATACTCTCTCACGAAGTCGAGTGTTCCTCTCACCTTCCTTCCAAACAGCAGTTCGAATGAGCTGTATCCCGTGCTACCCTGCGGAATCTCTCTGCAGGCAAACAGGAGTTGTTGTAGCTTCACATCCCAATCGGATGGATGTTGTTGTGTGTATGCTCTGATCATCTTCACTAACATCTTGTTAAGATTTTCGACAAGCCCGTTAGTTTGTGGGTGGTAAGCGGAAGACGTCAGGTGTTTAATTCCACACAGCTCCAACAGTTTTTCCATCAGCTTGGACGTAAACTGGGTTCCTAGGTCTGACACCAGTTCCTTGGGAAATCCTGTCCTTCCCCAAATGGATAGTAAGGCGTTTGCCACTGTGGTTGTCTCTATATTAGACAACGCGCCCGCCTCCAGATGCCATGTCGCATAATCAATCAGAGTAAGGACATACCGACAGCCTCGTCGACTTGGTTTTGGTAATGGGCCCACTATGTCAATTCTCACTAGAGAGAACGGTTCCCTTATAAGTGGCATGGGGACTGTGACGACCTGGGCCTTTGGGTCCTTGGGGCAGGGTGGACCTTCCTATTTTAGATCCCACCGCTGGAGATGCAACCCCACATGGACAGGGCTCTTGCCAACAATCCACCTTACCTTGTTCAAAACTGAATTGAAACATATTATACAATGTGCCTCACTTAGCCTGTGAGCAACCTTTGATTCCTGGCTTAAATGAGCCTGTCAGTTTAAATGTGTGGTTTATCTTTACTGAATTAAACTACTGCACCAAGACCCACCCGCTGGGGCTCCAGCTGTATCCTATCTTCCTGTTAGGATATAGCCTCCAGGGAGGCTTTAGCCTGGACCGACCTTCGGTCACTGCGCCATTTGGCCCTTTATTTTCCTTCGACCGCATCAGCGGCTTTCTCCCATTGGGGGACCTGAAAACAACATTTGGTAAGCTTACCTTTTCCTACCCTGCCCATCGACCCACCTATGTTCCTTTAAGAGGCATTATATTGTGTTTATTTTATGTACAGTTGTGTATATTCCCGGGTGTGGATCGTCCTGAGGAAGGACCTGAAACGGGAAAGATCTAGGCACTTCATCCCGTCGACGACACACCTCCTCCACCTTGGAACTATTATTTACTTGGGAACCTCTCCACGCTGCATTTGCCAGGCCGTTTGCAACGCTCACGAGCATCCTTGTTTACAGTCAACTGCACTCCGGCCCCCACCTTTGGAAGGGCGGAGACACGTCCCGACCGACGCGCCTGTTTGTTGCGCTCTTGCCCGAATCCCGGGTTGAAGGCTTTTCAGCCACAAGTCACACGGGGGCTTTACTTATTTTCATTTTCATTGTGAGGACCTATTTGGTGTCCTGTAGTGCCACTGACTGCTTTGCTGGGAAGTCCCAGTACTATCTGTTTGTATTTTGCTTTGTTATATATAGAGGGACGCTTGCATGCAACGGCCGTTGATTTCCTTAAAGTGAGAGGATTGCACCATATTATTTGTTCATGTTTGGATACTTGTGTATCACAATGCTGATGTCTATAATACAATATTGATTTATGTTTGACTGCCCATCGCATTGCCTCTTTGTTCTTATATCCATTGATTAACAGGGGTTCGACTGTATTATACACATATTTAGCTACTGT
>JARBWK010000278.1:0-39753 GCA_030556195.1 Anolis apletophallus | reverse complement strand
GGTACAAGGATGAGGGAAAACTCACCACAACTGTGAAGTAGGTGAAATCAAACGGATTTATTGATGGCACCAGCTGGTGGGCTTCTGCCAGCAGAACACGCTGCAATCAGGGGCAAAAGACCCCTTCACTCTCAATACAAAAACATTTATACCCCAATGGAGGCATTTCAGTTAAGCCCACCCCTTCTTCATGGATCTTGTACAATCATAATTGGCTGGTGTTTACTGGTGTTTACATGACATCTCATTATTCCAATAAAACATTGCATTTCCATTTGCATCACATCTCAAAGTCCCACCTATGAATGAGAACAATAGTCATTTCTATGTTAGTTTTTCTCACAGTACAGCTATCAGTGCTAAGACTCCTGTGTTCTTAGTTTGAAACATTTAGCTTCCAGGCTCCGTGCCAGCAACGGAGGGGGCCAAACTCTCCACTCATGCGCAGTTCTTTCCCATTTAGCACTAAGGTTTTCATAGCACATCCTGTACTGTTTCATCAATCTAAGCCTATGTTATCTCACATTAGGCACAGAGTGCATCAAGAAGCATAAATCACAGTGTTATTTTCACAGTGCAAGTGCCTGCCTGATTCTTGGCACAGGAACCCGCTTTTCAAAGACACGTGTGCAGCATCACTCTCTGACTGTACTCCTGCACGGAAAGTACCAAAACCTGCTTTATATCCACAAGCTATGCAGAACGCCAGCAACACCACACACCGACAGCTCCACAGGACTTCAACATCCCACCCACCAGAACAACCCACAAAGACACAGCCATGACCCCACCAAGACCATAACTAACATCACGTCCAACCCGTACAGACTCAGACTGTCTTGCATCTCCTAAATAGGGCACAGCAACGTGTGCCAGGTACAGCTAGTGTGTGTGTGTGTGTGTGTGTGTGTGTGCACACACACACACACACACACACAAGCTTTGGGACCTGGCGGTGCCCGGGTTATTTGAAATGTGCTGAGGCCTAGGAAGCCTTACTGTCCATTCAAGCTGAGGCCTAGGAAGCCTTACTGTCAATGCAGGCTGAGGCCTAGGAAGCCTTACTGTCAATGCAGGCTGAGGCCTAGGAAGCCTTACTGTCAATGCAGGCTGAGGCCTAGGAAGCCTTACTGTCAATGCAGGCTGAGACCTAGGGAACCCCTACTGTCCATTCAGGCTGAGGCCTAGGAAGCCTTACTGTCAGTTGAGGCTGAGGCCTAGGAACCCTTACTGTCCATTCAGGCTGAGGCGTAGGAAGCCTTACTGTCAATGCAGGCTGAGGCCTAGGGAGCCTTAATGTCAATTTGGGCTGAGGCCTAGGAAGTCGTACTGTCAGTTTAGGCTGAGGTCTAGGAAGCCTTACTGTCAATTTAGGCTGAGGCCTATGAAGCTGTACTGTCAATGCAGGCTGAGGCTTAGGAAGCCTTATTGTCAATTCAGGCTGAGGCCTAGGAAGCCTTACTGTCAATTCAGGCTGAGGCCTGTTGGGAAAAGTGGTGTTTTCACCTTTGGCTGGAGGGATGTATGTCTATTTTTGGGCCTAGCTTGTAATGCTAGTAGTGCCTGTAGTGAAATCCTCTCAGAAAATGAACATTCCATTGCCAACTGAAAAAAAACTGTCAACTGTCAATGGGAAAAAACTGTCAACTGTCACCAATCAGTGGCTATATGCACTGCTCGCAAGCATTCAGTTGCATTCTGTTTTGCTGGCCTATCACAGTCATTTATGCAAATTGTCTGTCAGTGGCAACCAATCACCTCTGTCTGGTGCCTTAGAGGGTTGGAGTTCTGAGGCTGGCCAGTCGGAGCCACTTATGCAAATAATCCCGGAGTGGCAGCCAATCGAAACGCTGGCACATATTCGTTCGGTCGCACCACCCACCCACCACCCGCAAACACTGACTTTTATTATATTAAAGCGGTTTTGGTACTTTTCCAACAGAAGTACAGTCAGAGAGTGATGCTGCACACATGTAGAGATTAGAAAAGGGGGTTTCTGTGCCAAGAATCAAGCAGGCACTGGCTCCGTGAATGTTACACTATGATTGGTGCTTCTAGCCAATGCTGTGATTTGCCAAAGTACATCCCGTGCCTAGCGTAGATAACGTAGGCTCAGATTGGTCTAACAGTACAAGGCGTGAGGTTTGTTTACCTTAGTGCCAAATGGATAAGAACTGCGCATGAGCAGAGGGATTCTGCCCCTCAGTTGCTGGCAAGGAGTCCGCAGAAGCCAAATGTTGCTAGTTGGGAACATGAGAGTCCCAGCCACTGATAGATGTACTGTGGGAAAGACTACCATAGAAATGTTCATTGTTCTAACAAATAGGAGGGGATTAAGATGTGATGCAAATGAAAATGTTATGTTTTATTGGATTAATGAAATGTTCTGTGACACCAGCCAATGATGTTTGTGAAATGTTTATGAAGAAGGGCGGGCTTTGTGAATGCCGCCATGAAGGGTATAAAAGCTTTGTGTTAAGGATGACCGGGGCCGTTTGCCCTTACAGCACGTTCTGTGGGCCAACCCCCACAAGCTGGTGTAATCAATAAATCTTTGACTTCATCATGAGCAGTAAAGTTGTTGCGTGATTCCTCATCCTTGCGCCCGCACGTCCATGCCGCCGTTTTGGTAAGAGGTAACTTGCCACTTGGAGTTCCATAACTCCCAATTTGCTGCTACATTTTGGTGACCCCGACGTGATCCTAAAAGGCAATTTAGACGGGTCTGTGGCGAGGAAGAGGGGCCCCGTTGATTGGACGGCTCTCGCTCTCGAGCGGGGAGGTGAGACAACCCAGGAGGGCTGAGACGGGGCCCCACCAACTGACCGGCTGCCTGGCTTGTCCCAAACCAACGCCTGCTGACACGGGAGACCGCAACTGCCGCTACTGCCGGTGAACCCAAAGGCCAGAGAAAGTCCGGGGGGGCAGCTTGAGAAAGCCGCCTCTAGTGAGAAACCCGGCAAGCAAAGACCGGGGGTACCTTCCAGGTGCCTAGTGAGCAATCCGGTAGCAGAAAGCGCGCAGAGAAAGTCGGGGGTGGCGGATGTCCGTGGCACCTAGCGAGTAATCCGACGAAACCGAGTGGTGACGAGGGAGACGTCCTGAGGTCTGCAGGAATCGGCAAGTATAGATTTTTCAAGCACTAACACGTTCGCAACACACATTGGGTTGGGGGTGAGCACTGATGTGATCTTTGATCTTTGGCCAGAGAGATGGGTGGTGCGGGATCAAAGCAGGAGAAAGAGACCCCTTTGAAATGTGTGCTAGACAATTGGGACAGGTTTTGTCTGTTGGCAGTAGAGGGAAAGCCCCAAGATCTGAAAGAGTTTGAGCTCAAGAACTTGTGCACAGAGATTTGGCCTGCTGTCCAAGAGATTAGCTGGCCAAAATCAGGGTCCTGGGATTTGAGGAAGTGTAGACAATTAGAATCTTATTGTTTCGAAGTACATCCAAATGATCAATGGATTTACTCCGCAACGTGGGAACGAATGGTTGCAGAGGGTGTTTGGTGGGCAGGCCCAAAGGGGCATGAGAAGAAAGGTTGTTTTGTCAGCCGAAAGGCAGGGAGAAACCCTCCGGTTCTACCGGCAGAGCCGGAAGATCTTCCACCCTTAAGGAGAAGACCGAGGCAAAGACATATTGCCGTCACAGGAGCGGGGGAAACCACTGCGCCTCCGCTCTATGCAAGTTTGAACGTCCCAGAGCAAGCCCAAGCCATAGCCCCCACCCTTGGGACAGGCCCAGCCGTCCAGATGACGTCCCCGGCTGTGACGCAATCTGAGGCGGTCCTTTCTGTTCCTACTGCACCAATCCCGACCATCCCTACTGCGCCGATCCCGGTGAGTCAAGCACTCCTTCCTGTTCCCATCGCGCCAATTTTAATCCCAATGAATCCTCCAATGACTTTTCAACCCGAATTAGGGAGACTGCCAACTGCGGGTTCAAGCGGACGTTCCATCAGCCATGGCGACGCCCCCAACCGCTGCGGCCCCTTTAATTCAGTCACAAGTGAAAATGGCCTACCCTGTTCCCCGTTCAGAACGCAACCCGTTTTGTGAAAAACCACCTGCATATCAGGCCCCTCTCTCAATGGAAATACACTATCCCATAGAAGAAGCAAGGGAGATAGAAGAAAGAGCGAGATGGCCCACCCCAAATGTTGAAAGGATGATAGAGCGTCCTCAAGACGAAGGGGAGGAAGAGTACTCCGGAGCCTCAGGGGGGCTGATAGCGCAATCCCCCAGAGTCAGAAGGAGCCGCTCTTTTGAGTCCGCAAGAGCGATAGAGCGCTCTCCGGAATTAAGCAGAAGGAACAGAGTGAGACAAGCAGCTTCCCCAATTCGGACCAGAAGCAAGTCCAGGGTTCAGGAAGCAAGGCAAGCAGAGGAAGAAGAAAGGAGGGTCTTGGAATTACCTATCCGACAGGTGCCGTTACTGGACGTGCACAACAGGGTACTGCAAGCTTACCAGATAGTCCCGTTTTCAAGTAGTGACGTGTTTAATTGGAAACATAATACTCCTCCTTATTCTGAACAGCCAAGAGTTATGGCGGATCTGTTGGAAGGCATAATTGCAACACATGATCCGACCTGGTGGGACTGCCGGCAGCTGCTAAATGCCCTGTTCACTGCGGCAGAGAGAAGATGCATTATCAACCAAGCTAGGGTGATAGCTCAAGAAGGACATGGGCAAGTGGAGGCAGTGGCATTTGGGAATGCCAGATTCCCACTGGAGCAAGATCCGAGATGGGATCCGAATGATGCGGATCAGAGGGACAGAATTAGAGACTTTCAGCAAATTCTTTTAAAAGCAATCAGGAAGGGCCCACCCCGGCCTTCCAGTATTCAAAAGATACAAGGGGTTCAACAAGATAAAATTGAGACGCCTGCTGCGTTTCTAGAACGTCTAGAGGAAGCATATAGAAAGTACAGCCCCTACAATTTAGAGCAAGACGACGGGAGGGTTGCCCTAACGCAATCCTTCATTTCCCAATCATCTTCAGACATCAGAAAGAAAATACAGAAACAGCCAGGGTTTCTGGGAAAGACTTTGAATGAATTGTTGGCAATAGCTGATCAGGTGTTTATGGCAAGAGAGCAAGTGGAGGAAGAAAGGAAAGATAAGAAGAAAAGAGAGGGATACAGAGTTTTGGTGAGCATGATGGATGAAAGGTCAGGAAGAGGAAGAGGAAATAGTCGTGGAAGAGGGTCAGGAAGAGCAAATGATGGAGGACAGTTTAAGTTGGGTCGAAATCAGTGTGCCCGCTGTAAAAAAGAAGGCCACTGGCGAAAAGATTGTGTAGAAGAAATGTCAGAAGAAAGTGATGCAAGTACAAATAGAGTCAAGGTACCAGCTAGAGGGTCAGGAAGAGGAAGGGGAAGAGGAAGAGGAAGAGGCAGAGGAAGCTATAGGCCTTATGAGAGGGCTGTTGTGGCTGCTGCCGTACAGGAAGAAGAGGAAGAAGCAGAATGGGAAGATGAATGTTGAAATGTTGGCAAAGCTTTTCTGTTGCTTGACCCAGAGGAGCCATTGATTGCCGTAGAAGTGGAAGGTCAGCGCATAAAGTTCCTAATAGACACAGGAGCGGATAAATCAGTAGTGAACAAAAAAATAGCACCCCTTAGTAATCAGCAGATCAAGGTTGTTGGTGTATCAGGCAAGCCACAGAAATGTCCTTTGTTACAGAAGAGAAGGTGCAACATTGCAGGCAGAGAAGTGATACATCAATTACTGTATGTACCAGAATGCCCCATTCCCCTGCTGGGAAGGGACATCTTGGCGAAGATAAGGGCAAGATTGGAGTTCTTGGAGACAGGCCAGTTGGAACTTACCGTCCCAGGGCAGGAAGAGTACAGATTGTTTAGAGTGAAACAGGTCAGGAAGAAAGAGATACATTGGTGTTGGGAACAAACTCCCCGGGTTTGGGCAGAAGATAACAATCCTGGGATGGCGAAAAATGTTGCCCCTGTAGTGATACAGATAAGAACTGGTCAGCTTCCCGTGAGAAGATCCCAATACCCTATCAGTAGAGATGCTGTAGAAGGAATTCAAGAAGAGTTACATAGACTGTTACGTCATGAGATTATAGTTTACTGCGAGTCCCCATGGAATTCGCCCCTCCTTCCTGTCCGTAAGCCAGATGGGCGGTTTCGCATCGTCCAAGATCTTAGAGCTGTCAATCAAGCTACAGTGTCATTAACTCCTGTCGTTCCAAATCCATATATTATGATGAGTTTAATCCCAAGTACAGCAATCTGGTTCTCAGTACTAGATCTCCGAGACGCTTTCTTCTGCATTAGACTAGCTCCTATTTCACAGCCCATCTTCGCCTTCCAATGGGAGGCTCCTAAGGGAGGACAGCGTCGTCAGGCCACGTGGGCCAGACTTCCGCAAGGTTATCATTCCTCACCGACCATCTTTGGCCAGGCCTTAGCTAAAGACTTGTCAGATTTTGAAATTCCAGAGACTGAAGGAGTGTGGCTTCAGTATGTTGACGACCTGCTGGTCGCCACAAAGACTGAGAGAGGATGTAAACATTACACTTTAGAACTGTTGAAAGTGTTGGAAGAGAAAGGGTACAAAGTGTTCAGAAAGAAAGCACAGTTATGTCAAAAGAAAGTCAAGTATTTGGGCTTTGGTTTAACCCAGGGAAGCAAAGTTTTGGAAGTTGAAAGAAAGGAAGTCATCTGTGCAATCCCAACTCCCAAAGATAGAAGACAAACGAGGGAGTTTCTAGGAACCACCTCTTATGTAAGACACTGGATTCCCAGCTATGCTGTCATTGCAAAGCCATTGTACCAAGCAACCAAAGGAAGTAATCAGGATCCATTTGTATGGACAGAGGACTGTGACCAGGCTTTCAGAACGCTGAAAGAAGCTGTCATTTCGCCTCCAGCGTTAGGGCTGCCAGATTTAGACAAACCGTTCTATCTCTTTGCTGCAGAGAGGGATGGGACGGCGATAGGTGTTCTTTCACAAAGTTTAGGTACATGGCAACGCCCTGTAGCCTATCTTTCAAAGCAGTTAGACACAGTAGCAAAGGGTCTTCCACCCTGTTTAAGGGCTGTTGCAGCTGCGGTAGACTTAATCAGAGAAGCTACCAAGCTCACACTAGGGAGAGCACTCACAGTGAGAGTTCCACATCATGTCAAAGCATTGTTAGATTCCAAAGGTCCACGCTGGCTGACGAATGAGAGACTGACTAAGTATGAAGGGGTTCTTTGCAATAACCCCCTCGTTTCCTTGGAGATGTGCCCAATGTTAAACCCGGCAACACTTTTGCCTAGCCCCTCAGAGCCCTCAGAACATGACTGCATAGAGACAATGGACTTGGTTTATTCCAGTAGGCCTGATCTGCGTGATTTCCCTTGGGAACGGGTAGATTTAACCCTTTACACGGATGGGAGTAGTTTCATAAGAGAGGGAGTGCGTCATGCTGGCTATGCTGTCGTTACCTGGGAAGATGGGGTCCTCGAGGCGGAACCATTGCCCCCAGGAACTTCGGCCCAACTGACTGAGCTGATTGCGTTAACTCGTGCTTTGAAACTAGCCGAAGGGCAAAGGGTTAATATCTATACTGATTCTCGTTTTGCGTTCTGCAGAAACCCACATCTGTAATGTTAAATCTCACTGACTCAGGACCCAAAGTGGAAAGGTGTCATTACACTAGACAGGAAGAGGAATGGGCCCTGAGCGAGGGAGGAGAATGGGAAGAGAGTTTCATATTGTGGTCCAACGAAAGACAGATGGACAGAGCCCAAGGCGCTCTCACTGAGGTGGTGGCTTAGTATACTAATGGGACAGAGTTACAGGAGTAAGCGCCCAGTGGGAGTAAGGACAGTGTTTGGATATATGGCTCTGATATTGACATTGTACATAACCGAGACACATGGAGGGTGGGACCAAAATATGTTTCATAGGGTGGTAACTAACATGTCACATGAATTAAGTTTGAATTTGTGCTGGATTTGCAGTCATGGCCCGTCCAGCCACAGGCAGGGGTGGCCGATTGTCCCAAGTGCAGTTTTGACATTGAAAGGGTGGAATGACACCAAATGTAAGCAGGAACTCTTGGGAAGGGACGTGGACCAGGCTCAGTTTATGCTCACGCACCATTCTCCTGCGTTGGAAGCATCGCTGTGCTTCAAATGGGAGAATGATGGGAGGACATATGAAACAGGAAGTCAGAAGCATGGCATGTATGAACGCTTCAATCGTATTGAGCTAGGCTCTTACCCTGCATGTAATCACATGATTACTGTGCATAGCAGATACAGGGCACGTTGTGGCCAGAGGAAAAGAGGCATTTGGACTTGGGGTTGGGAAATTTCAAATTGCACTCACATATTGTTTGGAAACCATCATGAAAATGCTATTGTGAACTTGGCCCAGAATTTGCCAGCTCGCCGCACAGGGCTCCGTGCGACTGGCCTTCCCACTGGTGTCCTTTGGATTTGTGGAAAATAGGCGGGGCCAGTGCTTCCTGTGGCTTGGAGTGGAATTTGCACCCTTGGCACACTGCGGCCTGGGGGCCTGAGAGTGATCCCCAAGATGACACCTGTTACTAATTTATACATGCATATCCAGAAGCGTTCGCCCGCTGAGGTGCAGCGCTATGGATATGACCCGGACAAGACTTTTCTTACTGAAACCCAGAGGCTTCTAGCAATTGCGGCACCCAGGATGGGTGTGGCTTGGAATGTTAAACAGCTGCGTGTCTTATCATATGGCTTAGAGTCTTTGGCCAATGATACTCTGGAAGGGATGTCCTCTTTGCAGGTAGAGGTAGATTCCCTGGCAGGCATGGCGATGCAACAAAGGCTAGCCTTGGACTACCTTCTGTTCAAGCAAGGTGGGTTGTGTGTGTGGTTAAACACAACCTGTTGTCATTTCATAAATAAGACTGGCGACATTGAACTTGACCTGGTCAAGATTCAGGGTGTTGCTAGAGAGGTGCAGAAGACTTATGAAGCCCCAGGTGATTTCTGGAGCTATCTAACGAGCTGGCTTCCGAATTTTCAATGGCTACGCTCAATTGTGATGATAATCATTGTGATTTTATGTTCTGTAATGATCATCCTGTGCTGCCTACCGTTAATGCTGAAATGTTGTGCTTTTGCAATGCAGAAATCCGTAGATGCAGTGAAAAGTGTGCATGCAGTCAGGACTGTGCAAACCATGGTCAAGAGGGATTGGAGAGTGGATTGGTCCTCTTGAGAGGTTCTAGACGTATGTGTAGGTAACTCCATGTGCTGAGTTACCCACAAAAAGAAAAACTCTGGAATAAAGCGGTTTTGGTACTTTTCCAACAGAAGTACAGTCAGAGAGTGATGCTGCACACATGTAGAGATTAGAAAAGGGGGTTTCTGTGCCAAGAATCAAGCAGGCACTGGCTCCGTGAATGTTACACTATGATTGGTGCTTCTAGCCAATGCTGTGATTTGCCAAAGTACATCCCGTGCCTAGCGTAGATAACGTAGGCTCAGATTGGTCTAACAGTACAAGGCGTGAGGTTTGTTTACCTTAGTGCCAAATGGATAAGAACTGCGCATGAGCAGAGGGATTCTGCCCCCTCCGTTGCTGGCAAGGAGTCTGCAGAAGCCAAATGTTGCTAGTTGGGAACATGAGAGTCCCAGCCACTGATAGATGTACTGTGGGAAAGACTACCATAGAAATGTTCATTGTTCTAACAAATAGGAGGGGATTAAGATGTGATGCAAATGAAAATGTTATGTTTTATTGGATTAATGAAATGTTCTGTGACACCAGCCAATGATGTTTGTGAAATGTTTATGAAGAAGGGCGGGCTTTGTGGATGCCGCCATGAAGGGTATAAAAGCTTTGTGTTAAGGATGACCGGGGCCGTTTGCCCTTACAGCACGTTCTGTGGGCCAACCCCCACCAGCTGGTGTAATCAATAAATCTTTGACTTCATCATGAGCAGTAAAGTTGTTGCGTGATTCCACACACACACACACATACACACACACACACATGCACGCGCGCGCACACAAAATGTGCTGCAGGATGTCTTGCCAAAAAGTTTTTTGCAGTTTAATAAACATTTTCCATGTTCTTGTGATAGAACCAAATTAGAAAATGACATTTAACTCAGGAACAAAAAATGTGTTTCATGGCATAATTGATCATTAAAATGTTTGTTGGCCAATATATAATAAGGTATTTTGGCTTTAATAAGCTATTATCAGTCTCTTAATTTGTGTAATACCCAGTGCTCTTTTTCCTTTTCGGCAGCTTCTATCCAGAGCCATATTAATCTAAGTAAATGACTATCATTCAAAAAGCAACACAAAACTGTTTACACAGGATTTAATGGTGAATAAGCTTTATGCTAACATGCATTGGATGTGCTGAAAGTCTAGGTCTCACTCACAGCAGAAGAACCTCACATCATTCAATGATGTATCCTCTGTATGACGACCCTGTGGGGGCTCTATCCTTGTCTGAAGCCCACATATGGCACCCTGTGAGCAAGGTCCGCTCCATCCACCAAAATCCCCCCAATTGTGTCCTCTGCCTGTCAGAATATACCCTGAACTGCATACGAATCTGATGTTGTTTGCTGCAGTATCATCAACTCCTAACCCACCATGAAGTTCCACTTGCAATTGGAAGTTTATCAGGTGTCCTCTAGGGCAAAATTCAGGTGCACGCCATGTTCCCCATCTGCCAACAAAAGTAGAAATAGTGATGCCCTGTGAAAAATGTAAGATGCAGACATGCAATATATATTTCAAAAAACAGGCCAAGCACATTAAAGAGTGCCTATTCTCGTGTCACTTCTGTTACCAGTGTTGTGTTACAATTAACACAAGATCACAAGCAAGAGAATATGCAATACATGCTGTAAAAATATTTTTATCTAACATTGTATCTTAAGTTGTGGTTAACTACACTGTAGAATTAATGCAGTTTGACTCCACTTTCACTGCCCAGGCTCGGTTCTACAGACCATGAGAGCTATAGTCAAACTTTTGCTGCTATTGAATTCTGGTTCCTCACCAAATAACAACTCCCAGGTTTTCAGAGCATTGATCCATGGCAGTTAAAGTGCCGTCAAGCTGCATTTATTCTGCAGTGTAGACATTCTCTAAGATATCTAGTTACTAGGGTTGGTTGATCCATTAAAAAAATGATTCTAAACTCGGTTGGGGGGGGGGGTGAATTCAGTTTTTGATTAGTTATAGAAATTGATCTGAAAATTTTTGCTAAAAATTAGTAAATGAAACGTATTTAATAACGAATCTTCCCAGCTGGGCGGCTAGAATGGAGGGCTTGCTCTCATCTCTTCCCTCCCCTTCCACCGAGCTCAGAAGCATCACGCAGCGATGCCACTCAGCTGGGAGGGGCAGGAAGGGAGAGAGTCAGCCCCCCTTCCCTGCCAAAGAAATAAACCAGGGCAGCCAAGCCTTGGTTGCTGCAATTTATTTCCTTGGCAGGGGAGGGAGGAGGAGCATCAGCCGCCCTCCCCTGCCATAGAAATAAACCGGGCAGCCAAGCCTTGGTTGCTGTGGTTTATTTCCTTGGCAGGGGAGGGGGGAGGAGTGTCAGCCCCTTCCCTGCCAAAGAAATAAACCAGGGCAGCCAAGCCTTGGAAGGGGAGGGAGGCTGGCGTGGAGGGGGCTTGCCCCCACTACGGCAGGCTCCCTCCCCCCAAGGTCGCAGGCACCGTGGATTAAATTTTAATCTGTGATGCCTGTGACTTGGAAAGGGAGGGAGACTGGCCAGGCCCGGATCAACATCTTTTGGCACCCTAGGCCACAGTTTGGAATTACGCCCCCCCTCTGCCTCGCGCCGCCGCATTAGAGAGGCCTATCCCCATTCCCCCCGCTCCCCCACAGCCCTTCCTCCTCTTCTCCCCCAACATCCATCAACTCACCACTGAGTCTCCGCTGCCACGCCAGTCCTCTTCCTGCTGCTAAGGCATAGCAGCAGCAGGAGGAGCTATTGGGGCAGCGGCAGCCAATGGGGGCGCCCAAGTTGGTGCTTAGCTGCTAAGCACTGCCCTTGGCAACCCCCATTGGCTGCTGCCGCCGCGCCAGTCCTCCTGCTGCTACTATGCCTTAGCAGCAGGAGGAGGAGCTAGTGCGGCGATGGCAGCCAATGGGGGCGCCCAAGGTGGCACTTAGCTGCTAAGCACTGCCCGGGCATCCCCATTGGCTGCCGCCGCTGCACCAGTTCTCCTGCTGCTTCTATGCCTTAGCAGCAGCAGGAGGATCTAGCACCACAGCGGCGGTAAATGGGAGCGGCGCTTGAGCCGGGCTGGGAGGATTACCAGCGAACAAAGGAGGAGGAGGAGGGGGAAGGTCCGTGAATCTGCGCCCCCCCCCCCTACAGCTTGCACCCATAGGCCATGGCCTAGGGTGGCCTTATGGGTAATCTGGGCCTGAGGCTGGCGTGGAGGGGGCTTGCCTCCTCCACGCCAGGCTCCCTTTCCACATGGTCGCAGGCACCGCAAATTAAATTGTCCTATTAGAGTGGGTTTTAACCTTGGGATTTGAGCTTTGATATCCGAATGCACAAGCAAATTCCTCAAATTGTTTGTTCTTTTAAAGGAGAATCTTGGCAAGTATTGACAATTAGGTATGTTTCTCATCATACGCCAGTGGCGTTTAATGATTCTCTGTAATTGAGATGAGCCTTTCATGTATGTGAGTGGGCAATTTATTCTCGAAGAGGGTGCCTTATCTTTCAGATGTAATAAACTGTGCCTCTGAATAGATCTAGATTTGTTAACTGCCTTTTTAACTACTGAAGCAGGGAAACCTCTTTCAGGAAAGTCTGTAGAATGTGAATTTACCTCTTTATTAAAGTCTTCCTCTAGTGTGCAATTTCTTTTCCACCGAACCAATGGAGAGTAAGGTAGATTGTTTTTAAAACTTATATGATGGAAGCTGGAGTAATGTAACATTGTGTTGCAATCTGTTGGTTTTCTATAGTTAGTGACTTTAAGCGATTCTCCAGATTTAATTGTTGTAACATCCCAAAAAATTACTTTCTCAGTGCTAATGGCAGTGGAAAACTTAATCTATGGATTCATTTACAAAACTGCTCTGCAACATCTGCTGAGTCCAATATGGAAAAATATATCATCAATATAATGACCAAAATATTTATTTATTTATTTATTTATTTATTTATTCTTTCGGCTTCTAGACCGCTCCCTCTAGAAGCTCGGAGCGGTTTACAACAGGTAAAAAACAGGCATAGAACTGACATTATAGAACAACGGTGTAAAAGCAGATAAGCAATGATTTAATCTAAAACATTACTAGGGCTAAAATAATTCTAAAAGTAAGCTAAACTACATAGAAAGCATAACAGTTACTCAACTGGAAATGCCAGGCGAAAAAGAGCCGTCTTGCAGGCTCGGCGAAAAGAGGACAGTTCTCTGATACCTCTGACTTCCTCAGGTAGGGCATTCCATAAGGTTGGTGCCACCACCGAGAATGCTCTTTGTCTTGTTGAGGACAGGTGGAGCTGCCGGATGGAGGGGGCGTTGAGAAGATTTTGTACACCGGAGCGTAGGGATCTCTTGGGAGAATATGGTGAAAGGTGGTCCCTCAAATACACTGGCCCAAGACCATACAAGGCCTTAAAGGTTAACACCAATACCTTATTTTTATTTTATTTTATTTATTATTGTGGCTTCTAGGTCCCTCAGGGCTCAGTACACTGGGGTTAAAAACATCAAGATCAACATACAATTAAGCAGCAGCAACACATTAAAATACAATAAAATACAGCATAAAACAGATAAGAAGCAGCATCACACCTTGAAGAAGATCCGGTGCTCGATGGGCAGCCAGTGCAGTTGCCGCAATATTGGTGTAATATGGCATCTCGCCGGTGCCCCGGAAGGCGTGCCGCGGCATTCTGCACTAATTTGAGCTTCCGAATCATCCCCAAGGGTAGGCCGATGTAAAGGGCGTTACAGTAATCCAGTCTCGAGATGACCGTCACCTGGATCACCGTGGCCAGGTCGTTCATGGAGAGGTAGGGTGCCAGCCGCCTAGCCTGGCGCAGATGGAAAAATGCAACTTTGCAGGCCGTGGAGACCTGAGTCTCCATGGACAGCAGTGGATCCAATTGGACAAACAAGCTCTTTACTAGCGATGACGGGCATAGAGCCTCGCCATCCAGTGTAGGCAACTGGCACTTCCCCCCACCCGGATGGCCCATCCACAAGATCTCCGTCTTCGAGGGATTCACTTTCAATCGGCTGGATCGTAGCCATCCAGTCACGGCTTCAAGGCATAGATGGAAAGAATCGGGTACGGAATCTGGCCGGCCCTCCATCCTCAGCACCAGCTGGGTGTCGTCAGCGTACTGGTGACACTCCAGCCCAAAGCTGCGCACCAACTGGGCCAGGGGACGCATGTAGATGTTAAATAATAGAGGGGATATGTTGTTGTTGTTTTTATAAAAAGGTTATTTATTTCTTGCCATAAGAACTTATTCTCAAGATGCATCATGAAAATGTTTGCAATTTGTGGGGCAGTGCTATTTCCCATTGAATATTTAAAGAATTTATCTGGGGAATATTGCTGGGGACGAGAATGTGCTCTCTCTCTCTCTCTCTCTCTCTCTCTCTCTCTCTCTCTCTCTCTTTATTTCAAGAAACCTGTGAACACACATTAAAGAAAAAATCCAGTTTTGGAATTAAAGAATTTCTTTCTTTCTTTCTTTCTTTCTTTCTTTCTTCAAATTTATGTAACATGTAAACCCTGTGTGAAGTCAACACTTGATTTCTTTCATACTACTTCTTTTGAGCTGCCTTATACACTTTGTGTATGGAATAAACTGCTCCACAAATAGACTTTTCGAAGTATTGGTTTTCAACTTCTTTCTTATTAGAAGCTTACAGGAGAGATTTTTTTCTTTTGCAGTCCCTAAATACCTTGGCCTGCACTTAAACACAATCGGCACTGACAAAATTTCCATCTGTCAGCTGCAAAAGGCAACCCTACTGGGATCTGCAACATTATTCACAGATAACGTCACATAGTCCTAGACACTTGGGAAGTGTCCAACGTGTGATTCAATGCAACAGCCAGCATAGTGATCTTCTTTGCTGTGTAATAATCTTGGAGGGCTTCAAATAACAATAATAATAATAACAGCAACAACAATAATAATCGTTAGACCATGCAGAAAACATCTTGAGGCTTGATTCTTAAAGATATGGTGCACAACAGAATTGATGGCTGCCATCATTTATATATTTTTAAAATAATTATCTGATTTGTTTGTTGTCTGCACTTCTCTTAACATGGGTCTACAAATCGCAAGAAATGAAAGACAGATAGACAGAAACTGTGGTATCCCAGCTGTTCCAACCAGGTGGGCATGGACAAGCCCCGGGGGTGCCAGGCAGGCATGGGCAGACCCCGGAGGTGCCAGGGGTGCCATTTGCCTTGGAACTGGATGGGGAAGATGGATGGCCTGATGGATATGATTCTACTGATAAAAGCCTACAATGGGATAATTCATGGCTGGTGGAGAGGCCGAAGAATTTTCTGAAGATTTCATGGACCCCGACTCCGGGGCAGACTATGAAAGGCCAGGGGTCGTGGGTCTCAAGAGCGAGTTTCGACTCCCTTCCCAGAAGAATCTCTGGGAGAATGGGAGTTGACCAGTTCCCGTTCTGATAGCAATGCAGCTGGCTACACTAACGAGAGAGAGTTGACCTGTTCCCATTCTGATAGCAACCCAGATGGGCTCGCTAACGAGATGGAATTCAACAGAAGGAGGAGTATTGAGAATTCTAGGCGAAGTTGGAGACGGAAGGTGCGATGGACACACAAAAGTTAGATACTATAATTGGATGGGATTTGGGAAAGATTTTCAGATCTGAAGCTACGTCTGGAGAGACCTGTGTATTGGTCTTGGTGTTCCTGTTACCAATGGTGCGGTTTACCTTATTTTCAAGCCTTGAGTTCCATGGGATTTAAGTCAGAGTGACTTTGGACTAAAGGACAACCTTGCTATTTTCTGTGGATTATTTCCTGAATACCTTGGACCTGTTTTGGACAATTTCATGAACTATTTTTATTGCTTTTGATTTTTCTTTTCTTCTAAATAAAGAGTTATTATTCATAGACTGCCTGTGTGTGTGTGAACTAAGGGTGAATACAGTTTTGGCCTGAGTTGAGACAGAAACACAGACAGAAAGAAAAACAGACAGAAAGAAGTGGTGGCAGAGGAAGAAGAGAAAAAGGAGAGGAAGAAGAATGAGAAAGAGATACCCACTGTCCAGTACTGGCTGTTATTGTTTCACCATTATCACAGGTAAGACGGATGCCATTCAAGCCTGTATCATCCTGCCATGCAAAAATACCTTGGAAGGCCTCTATCTGGTGCGGAAACAGAAAAACAAAAGTGTCATAAAGCCGTTGGGAATGCAGCTACTTTATACTGATAATGCAGGCTAAATGCAGACTGAAAGTTAGCTACAAATTGCAGCAGCTAAACAACACTTACCTCCAAAGTGTGCTGCTGCAAAGGTTAAGGATGGTAAAAGTTTCCCCTTGACCTTAAGTCTAGTTGTGGCCAACTCTGAGGAGTGGTGCCCATCTCAATTTCAAAGCCAAAGATCTGCCATTGTCTTTAGACACCTCCTAGCTCATGTGGCCGGCATGACTGCATGAAGCGCCATTACCTTCCTGCCAAAGTGGTACCTATTGATCTACTCACATTTGCATGTTTTCGATCTGCTACATTGGCAGAAGCTGGGGCTAACAGCGGGAGCTCACCCCGTCCCAAGGATTCGAATTGCCAACTTTCCTGTCAGCAAGTGCTGCAGCTTAGCATTTTAACCTGTTGCACCACCGTGGCATCTAAGGATGGCAAAGCACATCAAACAAAGTCAGGAGACAGTCCTAAATAAGCCATTTCATGCTCTGCAGTGAATCTCAAATCTTGCCTGGCAAAATTGGCTTCACAGAACAAGAATCACATGGTAGACACCCATGTGCTGAAGCGCTTTGTTATCAATGGAAAGGAAATGAAGAGAGCCATTCTCTCAGCAGTTGAAACACAGATAAAACAAATTTCCATCAGACTTGTATGGGCCAAAAGTGTTTCCTTTGCTAGTATATAACCAAGTAACTGATACAGAACTCCGGCCCACCATTTCCTAATATTTCTCCACTTTTTTCTGTTTCTTAAAGCCAAACTATATTTTTTTTAGTCTTTGGTCAGCTGTTCATTATTAAGGTATTTCAAAGGTATTTCAAAAGACGAGCACAAAATAACCTTACCTTCAGTTCGAATCCCTTTGCATATCCTGTCTTACAGAATTCTTTTTTACCCCAATCACCTAATGTGCCTCCGTTTTTTACCCGTAGATCATGCGGGAGAACATTTCGAGCATCTCCATACCAGAAGCAATAGGTAAGCATCACAAAGCAAGTACTGACTCGGAGATCCATGGCTGGAAGTCTGCTCTAGATGCAACGTAATGAAACAATTTATTTATTTGTCACCTTCCTGCAAAAGTGGAACTCAAAATAGCTCAAAAACACAATGTAAATAGGATGGAACTAAAACCCGCGATGCTTGTAATATTAAACACACACAAACCAATGTCTCTTTTTGAAAGAGCAAATGAACCAAAATACAAAAATACATCTGTCAAGGGAAATAAATATAGGATTCACAAACAATAACTGTAAGGGATCTGGTGGGCGACTCCGGTTAAGGGAGTTGCATAACCAAGGGAAAAGTATCCAACTAGGAATGTTTACCCCTGGAATCTGGAGTGATTCCTCTGGGCCCTTCTACACAGCCATATAATCCAAAATATCGAGGCCAAAATCCCACAATATCTGCTGTGAACTGGGTTATCTCAGTCCACACTGCCATATATCCCAATTCAAAGCAGAAAATATAGGAAATTATTCAGCTGTGGGGAAGGGGCCTCGGTTGGTGTCTATTTCCCTGAATTCTGTTCCTCAATTTTTTCCCCTGAAGAGGCAGCACCATGACTTTTGGCTGATGCAACAAATTCCCTGACTGGCTTTCAGACTCCTACAAAGGAGATGAGTAGGCACCCATCTTTTACAGCAGGGGTCTGCAAACTAAAGCCCGTGGGCCGGATATGGCCCTCCTGGTCATTTACCCAGCCCTCAGTCAGGCTCAACCTACATCTGAAAGTACTTAAAAGCACACAAGAACAACAACAACAACAACAACAATCACAATCCTTTTCTTCAGCCAAAAGCATGTCCACACTTCTCATTGAAATACTAAGTTTGTATGTGTTAAAATTGTTCTTCATTTTAATCATTGTATTGTTTAAAATGTTGTGAGGTTTTTTTGCACTAAAAATAAGATATGTGCAGCGTGAATAAGAATTCATTCGTGGTTGGGGTTTTTTTTCAAATTCAATCCAGCTCTCCAACAGTTTGAAGGCCCTTCTTTTACAGTGTGGAGGGAAAAGTAGTTGAGGAAGCTTTAGAAGAAGTGGGGAAAACCCCAAAATAGCGTCATGGTGAGCCAATGTTATCCACGTCACATGTAGTCCTGTAAGAGTACTTCTTTTACGCAGAACACCTTTCTCCTTGGATTTGACTCTGCATGAGCTGAAGTCAAGGATGTGTGCATTTTATGCTCCCTGGCCTCTCACATACGTTGCTAATGACATAAAACCATCACAAGAGAGAATGTAGATGTCCCTAGTGCTCTTTTAAATGTAAGTATTGGGAATTGAGGCATGGTCTTCTTATTTCACCATCACATTTACCAAGAAAGGAGCTGTTATATTACTTACGTTTCCACAGCTGTCTGTGTTCCTATGACTGCAATAAGAGAGAAGCTGAGGGAACAGTGTGTGTTCGAGTGGGCAAGGCTATGAAGAAGATCAAGAGATCAAGTGTGGGAGTCACCACGTCAGCACGTTCTATGCTCTATTGCTTGTTCACTTAAAACAACAGACTTAAGGCTATGATCCACCCTTTATTCTTTTCTAGATACAACTCAATATGTATCTCTACTGTAGAGTCAATGCAGGTTGACACCACATTATCTGTCATGGCCACAAACTATGGAATTAGGTGAATCATAGTTTTATGAGGACCTTAACTTTCTGTACAAAAACCACAGGTGTCACATCGAATGGCATACCCCAGAATCCCATAGTATCGAGCCAGGATAAATACATTTGTGCCATATTGCATTAATTCTACAGGCTTTCTAAAATATATAAAGGCAGTTCTAGTAAATGTTGGAACTGTGGGAAAAAATGTCTGGACAGATATGGTATGTGATGGTCTCACATAGGGAAAAGTCGATGTCATTTTGCTCTTCTCTTTGTGAAGTTACAAGATCACTTTTTCAAAAGATTCACAGAGAAAATGTTTTTGCATATAAAATAGGATGTGCAAAAACATTGTATTTTGTGCAAAATACAGTGTTGGATTTTGAGGGGTGTATAATGTTGCTTCTCATGGATTCCTTATATCACTCCATGTAAAGAAAGGGTACGCATAAACAATTAAGAATCAATCTCAGATTTCACTCTGTAATGTCAAAAAAGAGAATGAGTTCTCAGTGTTGCCAACTTTGGCAGTGCAAAGGGCCTCCTTGCAAAATAAACATGGCTACCATTCAGAATGGACTTAGGTCTTCATAAGTGGATTTACTTGTGCAGTAGTTTTATAACATCCATATTCACAAAGGAGCTCCTTTTCTATTACGGCATATGCTAAATGTTGTGAAATGGCACTATGACCCCGTGGCCCTCCAAGTCAACTAAGAAGCGGAGGAGGTTCCGCACCAGGACTTTCGGGAACATTAGTTCCAGGAGCTGGGAGCACCCTCAGGTGAGTCCCCAGCCCTGGAAACAGGACAGCTCAACAGGCAATAGACTTATCTCTAAGTCACTGGGACCAGAGGGTAGAGACGGTTCCCCTCCCCCTGGTCTAGAGACTTTCTGTGATTTCCTGGGAGCTCCACAGCTCCCTGATTTTGATTGTGTGACAGATGTCACTTTTAGATGACCCTCTTTGGCAGCACGTCAGCCTGCGTGGGACCTGAGTTTTACCCCAGACCCACGTTTTGCTACTAATTCCTTTAAATGTTGTATACCCCCTTTACTTATAACGACTTTTTCTGGAAAATTTCAGAAATCACTTTGGAATCGAATCGCCAGTGCCCCCTGAATTTGAAATGTGCTTTGAACCATTTTTTACTTGATCAAACATGCCTATTAAGCAGGTGGTGGTAAAACCTCTATTTAAAAAAGACTTCCCTTGACCCGACTGTATGTAACAACTACAGACCAATTTCCAACATCCCTTTTTTGGGCAAGGTTCTGGAGTGGGTGGTCGCCTTGCAGCTCCAGGGACTCCTTGGTAACACTGATTTTCTGGATCGTTTGCAGTCTGGCTTCAGGCCTGGGCACTGTACCGAGACGGCTTTGGTCACCTTGGTGGATGACCTCTGCAGGTAAATGGACAGGGGTAGTGTGATCCTGCTAGTTCTCTTGGACATATCAGTGGATGTCAATACCATCGACCATGAGATCCTTCTGGGAGGAGTCTCTGGGATCGGACAGGGGGGCACAGTTTTACTGTGGCTCTGATCCTTTCTAGAGGGTAACTCCCAGTTGGTGAAGCTGGGGGACTCCTGCTTGGACCCCTGTCCATTGACCTTTAGGGTCCCGCAAGGATCTATTTTTCCCCACATGTTATTTAACATCTACATGAAACCATTGGGAGAGGTCATCCGGAGTTTTGGAGTGTGGTGCCACCTCTATGCAGATGACACCCAATTCCACTACTCTTTTCCACCTGAATCTAAGGAAGCCCCTTGGATACTGGACGAGTGCCTGGCCGCTGTGTCGATCTGGATGAGGACGAGCAAGCTGAAGATTAATCCTGACAAGACAGAGGCCCTCCAGTCAGTCGCTCACCTGACCGGGTTATTGGGTGGCAACCTGTGCTAGATGGGGTTGCACTCTCCCTGAAGTCACATGTCCTCAGTATGGGGGTCCTCCTGGGTTCAGCACTGATGCTGGTCGGACTTTATCATTGTGGTCCATGCATTAGTTAACTCTAGATTGGACTACTATGTGCTCTACATGGGGCTACCCTTGAAGACGGCCCGGAAACTACAACTTCTCCGAAGCTCGGTGGCCAGATTAATAATGAGGGCAAATTACAGGGAGCAGATCAACCCCCCGGTTTAAGGAACTCCATTGGCTACCGTTTATTTTCTGGTCCCACTTCAAGGTACAAGTCATCTATATATATAAAAATGGAGTGGTTGTGGGATGTCCGTTATGCACGGCCAAACTATACGCCCCAGAAACACAAATCCCATGACACACATTCCCCCAGACCACAAGGTACATACACAGCACAAAAAATCCCAACTACCTACCTTCCAACCCCCCCAAAAAACGACCCCCTAAAACCGCCCATTGCATCCCATTCTGCGCTGGCCGCGAGCGCAGGAGACAGGGAGGGCAATCGCGCAGGCGCACTCAGACCCCCCCAACCCACCAACCCATCCCGTCGCCCTTTCTCCTCACTCACAAGGACCTTTGCAGCCCACCTCCCTACCTTTAACCCCCCCCCAAACGGCCCCCCAAAACCTCACGGAGCCAGGTCACGCGGCTGCCGCCATTCCCGCCTCCTCCGCTGCCTTCTCGCCCTCCTCCATCACCTTCCAGGGGTTTACAGACCCGCGCACCGCTCCTCCGCCCGGGTGCTCTGGTCGGTGTTGTCGCCCCCTCCTCCTCTGCCTCCTCGGCCTCCTCGCCCGTCTCCCTGCCGTTCCCGGCCCGCACCTCCTCGCACCTGGGAAGCGAGCGAGGAGGCCACGGAACAGCCGCCCACAACACCACCCACACCACCCGGGGCCAGCCGCGGCCCCCGGGTCCGCCAGCCCCTCAAGGAAGCAGGAACGGCGCCACCCACACGTCCCCCGTCCCGGAGCAACTCGGGGGCGCCGAACTACACTTCCCAGAAACCTCAGCGGCTGGAAATAGCCCTGCGGGGCCTTCTGGGAAGTGTAGTCCCATGGAACACTTCTCCCCAGGACAGCCGGAACTTCGCAACAGAGAGAAAGGGTGAGTAATAGAGAGAGAGGGAGAAAGAGAGAGGGGGGAGTGAGAGAGTGAGTGAGAGAGAGGGAGGGAATGATAGAGAGAGAGAGTGAGAGAGAGAAAGAGGGGGAAGTGTGAGAGAGGGGGGGGAGAGAGAGAGACGGGGGGCAGGAGTAAGAGAGAGAGACGGGGGAGAGAGGGGGCCAGCAGTGAGAGAGTGAGACAGAGGGGGGAATGAGAGAGAGAGACAGGGGAAAAGAGAGGGGGGCAGGAGTGAGGGAGTGAGAGAGAGGGAAGAGTGAGAGAGAGAGAGAGACGGGGAGAGAGAGGGGCAGGAGTGAGAGAGTGAGAGAGGGGGGAGTGATAGAGAGAGAGAGTGAGATAGAGAGAGAAAGAGGGGGGGAGTGAGAGACTAAGAGAGAGAGAGTGACAGAGAGAGGGGAGAGTGAGATAGAGAGACGGGAGAGAGAGAGACACACACAGAGAGACACACACACACAGAGAGAGAGACACACACACACAGAGAGAGAGAGAGAGAGAGAGAGGATATGTCATCCCACAGAGAGAGAGAGAGAGAGAGAGAGAGAGCAGGAGTGAGAGAGGGAGGGAGGGAGTTATAGATAGGAATAGAGAGAGAGTGAGTGGTACATAGAGAGAGATTGGGTGATACACACAGAGTGAGTACACAGATATAGAGAGACACACAGAGAGCGAGTGATAGAGAGTGTGATGGAGAATAATATACACAGAGAGACACTGATAGATAAAGATAGGGATAGCTAGATCGAGAGAGAGACAGACAAACACAGGAAGTTATAGAGAGAGAGAGATAGGGGATACAGAGAGAGTGAGAGAGATGGAGAGAGAGACACTGAGAGATAGACAGATCAGAGAGAGAGAGAGAGAGAGAGAGAGAGAGAGAGAGAGAGAGAGAGAGAGAGAGACATGGCACAGCAACGCGTGCCGGGTTCAGCTAGTCACCTATAAAGCCCTAAAGGGTTTGTGATGCGTCTACCTTCATTTTTTTTAAAAAAATTATTAGGTTTTCTTAATATAGAAAAAGAATCACTGGGGAATAGCGGGGAAAGGGTTAAGATTAAGTGGGGGTGGGGTATGGGGTTAGGGGGGAGAGGGGGGACACGGAAAGAGTTAAAAACAGCATGAAAAACATACAATGTGCACAAAAGAAAAGTTTTGGGAGTTGAGAGACAAATCTGTTCATATTCATTTCAAATAATACAACCTGTACTTATAAATTCAGAACAGCTATTTCTTCCCATTAATTCACTCTTCCTTTTGAGCGAATTGCCTGCATATTGTTCTATCAAAGAGAGAGAGAGAGAAAAACAAAGTTTACTACCACGTAACCGATGCTTCCTTCCCCGCTTTCTATACCGTGTTTAAGTTTAACTTCCATATCTTTTTACAATAGACCTGGAGGGGAGTCCAGTCCCATTTAGGGTTTACCCCTTCTCTGCTATATTTTTTTTCCTTTAGCCTTTCGGTTAGTAGCTCCATTTGGTAAGTATCAATTACTTTATTTAGCCACTCTTCCTTGGAGGGGGAGTCATTAGATTTCCAATATTTGGCAAAAGCCAACTTGGCCGCCGTGGTCAGCAGTATAAATAGCTTCCTTTCTTTTAGAGAATATTCTGTGTCCACAATACCTAAGAGAAAACTTTCTGGATTTAATATAATCTTTTTCTTAATAATTTTTTCTATTTCTTTCTGAATCATCGTCCAGTAGGCCTTGGCTCTCTGACAGAGCCACCATAGGTGGAAGAACGTACCATGTACCCCATTACAACACCAGCAGTTTGGTTTTGTCTTCTTATAAATCTTTGCCAGTTTTGCTGGTGTCAAGTACCAGCGGTACAGCATCTACCTTCATGACAGTATCTCCCTCCATGAACCTACCCGATCTTTCCGATCCTCGGGGGCGGCTCTCCTTTCACCCCTACCGTTATCTCAGGCCTGCCTTGTGGGAACAAAGGAGAGAGTATCTTCCTCAGTGGCTCCTCGACTATGGAATAAATTGCCTGGTGAGACTAGGCGAGCCCACACTTTAGAAAGATTTAAGAAGAACCTCAAAACCTGGCTCTTCCGCTGCGCTTTTGGAGATTAACCATATAATCTCATACTGCTGTTACCCCTCAATATCTGTCTTTAGTGCTCACCTCCTTCCCCTCTGTATGAAGGTTTGGTTTCTTTTACCCCATTTCGGAATAGTTTCTCCCTCACAAAAAAAATCTGCTCCATCGCTGTCTCACCCCATGTGTTTAGCCTTAATATTTTACTCTGCACATGCGGTCCGCTACCTGTTCTGTGTTATGGCTGATGTTATTGTAATTTTATATTGTTTGCTGTAGAGAGGTTCAGATTTAAAGGGATATTCGATCTGTCTAGATAGGATTTTTATTGCAAATATGTAGAGAGGTCCAGATTTAAAGGGTTTTTTGCTGTATCCTTATGTTTTATGTAATTTATCATGATGTGGTTTGTGTTTTGATTTCTTTTATTGTATTGCGTTGTTGGGCTTGTGCCCAATGTGCATTCGAATTATCGGATGCTTATTAGCCATTCCTAAGCACTTTAGACGTACTCAGTGTGCATTGGAACAACCTTGCTGATGCCCATCGCAATTCTTGAACAATTTCATTGCATTTCTACAACATGGCTCCAGATTTGGAAAGTTATAAAGCGTTGACCATGATGTGGAATCCTGGTTAGTGTTTTATTTCCTTCGCCATCACCCATTAGTGCTATTGCCAATATCATTTGGTAATTTAACTATACTAAATATTTGTTTCTGGGATTATAATTGTGTTTGCCATGTTTTATCTTGCATGCCATCTTGGTCCATAAAATACGACTGAAATGTTTTAATCAAAATGTAATTAAATACACAACAGTATTTAGGTCAGTGTTTCTCAACCTGGGGGTCAGGACCCCGGAGGGTCATCAGAGGTGTCAAGGAAGGACGCTAAAGACCCCAGAAAAGGCAATATTTTCAGTTGCTCATGGGGGTTATGTGTGGGAAGTTATCGTTGGGGGTCACCATAACATGAAGAACTGTATTAAGGAGTCATGGCATTAGGACGGTTGGGAACCACTGATTTAGGTTATACACAGCACAATGCAAATGTTTACTACAGTCACTTAGAACCATGAAAGTGACCACAAGCACTATCCGGTTCAACCCTCCAGTGTGCAGGAACACACAATCATTGTTCGAGTTCACCCTCATCTGAGTCCTGAACTCATTGATTATAGCTATTTCCAGGTCCCCTGCATGCCTTATTTTTTGCACCTGATTAAGGCTCAGTAAGCCAGATGTCGATTTCTGATTGATAAAACTTGATAGGACGTGATGATTTGCTAATTGCAATTTTGTAGCTAATTTTTCATCAATACTACTACGTTGTAACAAAATTTGAAAAAAAATCTGTCTCTCTTTTGAAAGTGGTATTTTCTTTTTAATTGTGCAGTACTTGCTTTGAAGGTAGTTGTTATACACCAAAAATGTCATTTTTCTGGGTGCCACAAACTACGTTCAATTGGTTGAGACTCTAACACAGGGCTCAAGAACCTTTTTGACTCAGAGAGCCATAAAAGCAAAATATTTGGAAATGTATTTCAGTGAGAGCCATATAATGTATATTATAATATATTTTAAGACTGAATTCAAGTAAATGTGAGTATATACGTACTTGCTTTGAAGGTAGTTCAATTGGTTGAGATATATATATATATATATATATATATATATATATATATACTAGGCATGAGAAAAAG
The DNA here is from genome assembly GCA_030556195.1 of Anolis apletophallus. Lineage (NCBI taxonomy): Eukaryota > Metazoa > Chordata > Lepidosauria > Squamata > Anolidae > Anolis > Anolis apletophallus. The sequence goes on along the minus strand of JARBWK010000278.1, from coordinate 13,886 downwards.
TTATGAAAATGAAATGATTCGGAAGAAATTCGTAAGAAATGCTACTTTTGAGTATTTCCGCATCTGGAACGCCAACCAGGAAGTGGACTTTCTTTATAGAACTTCGGGGCCAGGATTTTCTTAAGTGTCGTTATTAGGTCGTAAGGGGGCACCCTCCTTCTCTCTCACCCCCCCCGCCTCCCTTGCCAATAAGTATTATGGCAAGGCAAGCCCTAAACTCGCTCCTTCTTTCGGCTGGAAGCCTGGAAAAAATGTAAACAGAGAGGTTTACTCAGAAGTAAATCCACAAAGGAGGGCACTTTGGATGAAGTGCCCTCCTTGTGGATTTACTTCTGAGTAAACCTCTGTTTACATTTTTCCAGGCTTCCCTGCCTCCTGCCTGCCAGGATCTAAAGCATCAAAGAGTATTGGGGTGAGAAACCAACCTAATATATAATAGAATGAATGCTACTGTAAGTGCCTAATATTATAAGTAATCCAACTGGTCATATACCTACATTCCATGCACATGCAATAATACAGCAGTAATAACAATGGGTATAAGAAGAGGTAAAATTCAAACCGAAGTATTCCGACTGTGCTCCTCCTCAAACTGCAAAGGCTCTTCTCTATGAGAGCCGGGAAAGCCAAAACCCGGGCACAGTGTTTGCTGCCTGGGTGCACACACATACATATTCTTTTTTTTGGGGATTTGCGGCAGAATCTTCTCTATGAGCCCGGGATTCTGCAGCAAATCCCCCAAAGAATATGTACGTGTGTGCACCCAGGCAGCAAACGCTGTGCCCGGGTTTCGCCATTTCCCGGGCTCATATAGAAGAGCCTTTTGCAATACTCTTTGATGCTTTAGATCCTGGCAGGGCAGGAGGAGTGGATGGCTCCCTGCCCCTTCTGCCTGCCAGGATCTAAAGCCTTGAAGAGGCTTCATGAGGGGCCAACTTTAGCCCTCCAGGTGTTTTGGACTTCAACTCCCACCATTCCTCACAGCCTCAGGCCTCTTCCTTTTCCTCTCAGCCTGGGCAAACTTGGGCCCTCGCTCCCTCAGGATCGGGGTGAGAGAGAAGCAGCGAGGAGTGAGGGGGGCTCTTTTTGCTGCTTCAAGAATAGAATACCCCTCCCTCCCTCCCTCCTTCCTTCCTATTTGGAGAGTCCCATCTATTTGGAGAGTTCTGGGAGTTGTAGGCCAAAACCATCTGGAATGCGCATGCGCTGGCATACGAACTACTAACGAATTTCGTTTGTAATTAAGTTACATTTTAGAAATTTTTGGAATTTTTTTTGTAAGTCTTTCTATTACTAATCAACCCCCCCCCCCACTTGATTTTAGAATCACGATTTTTGGGTTCGAAACCATGCCTAATATATACTAGCTGAACCCAGCATGCGTTGCTGTGCCATGTCTCTCTCTGTGTGTGTCTCTCTGTCTCTCTCTCTATTTTTCTGTCTCTCTATCACCTCTCTCTCTATCTATCTATTAGGCATGATAACAAATCGAAAAATGGCGATTCTAAAATCAAATGGGGGATTTTTTTTTTTATTAGTATATCAAAGACTTACAAAAAAATTCCCAAAAAGGGAGGGAGGGAGGGGGTTTCTATTCTTGGAAGCAGCAAAAGAAAAGGAGGAGGAGCCCCCTCGCTCCTCGCTGCCTCTCTCACCCCGATCCTGAGGGAGCGAGGGCCCAAGTTTGCCCAGGCTGAGAGGAAAAGGAAGAGGCCTGAGGCTGTGAGGAATGGTGGGAGTTGAAGTCCAAAACACGTACCTGGAGGGCTGCAGCTGGTCCCTGCGATGGGGCAAGGCAGAGCAACAGGGAAGAGAAGCATCTGAGAGCGCGCCGGGCGAAGGCGGGAAGGAAATGAGGGGAGAAGTGAGTAGTACAATAATTAATTAATTAATAATTAAGAATTTCTAACGATCCTAACGCAAATTGTTGGCCTCACGGACCGTAAAAGGAAGTCCACTTCCTGGTTCGGGGCAGCGATCCGTAAAACAACAAAAGTCCCATTAATTACGGATTTCTAACGAATCAATTAGATTTCCGTTTCAATTTTAGCATGCCTACTATCTATCTATCTATCTATCCCTATCCCTATCTATCACTGTCTCTCTCTCTGTATATTACTCTCCATCACACTCTCTCTGCATCACTCGCTGTCTCTGTCTCTCTCTATTTTTCTGTACCATTCTGTCTCTCACTCTCACTCACTCTCTCTCTCTATCAGTCCCTGTCTTTCTCTGTCTCTCTCCCTTATCACTGTGTCTGTATCACTCAATCTCTATCTATCACTCACTATCTCTCTCTCTTACTCCCCCTCTCTCACTCCCTCTCTCTCCCCTCTGTCTCTCTGTCTCTCTATCACTGCCCCCTCTCTCTCTCTCTCTCTAGTATTCCCTTTCTCTCTCACACACACTCTCTCACTCCCCTCTCACTCCCCCTCTCTCTCACTCTCTCTCTATGTATCACTGCCCCCTCCTCTCCCTCTCTCTCTATCACTCCTTTTCTCTCTCTCTCTCTCACCCTCCTCTCTCTATCACTCCCCCCTCTCTCTCACTCTCTCTCTATGTATCACTGCCCCCTCCTCTCCCTCTCTCTCTATCACTCCTTTTCTCTCTCTCTCTCCCCCTCTCTCTCTATCACTCCCCCTCTCTCAATCACTCCGTTTCTCTCTCTCTCACTCCTCCCCCTCTCTCACTCCCTTTCTCTCTCTCTCATTCCCCCCTCTCTCTCACTCCGTTTCTCTCTCATTCCCCCTCTCTCTCACTCCCTTTCTCTCTCTCTCACTCCCCCCCTCTCTCTCACTCCGTTTCTTTCTCTCTCATTCCCACCCCTCTCTCACACACACTCCCTTTCTCTCTCTCTCATTCCCCCCTCTCTCTCTCACTCCGTTCCTCTCTCTCTCTCTCACTCCTCCCTCTCTCTCTCACTCCGTTTCCCTCTCTCTCATTCACCCCTCTCTCACTCCGTTTCTCTCTCTCTCATTCCCCCTCTCTCTCACTCCCTTTCTCTCTCTCTCATTCCCCCTCTCTCTCTCACTCCGTTCCTCTCTCTCTCACTCCTCCCTCTCTCTCTCAATCCGTTTCTCTCTCTCATTCCCCCCTCTCTCACTCCGTTTCTCTCTCTCACTCCTCCCTCTCTCACTCACTCCGTTTCTCTCTCTCTCATTCCCCCCTCTCTCTCACTCCGTTTCTCTCTCTCATTCCCCCTCTCTCTCACTCCCTTTCTCTCTCTCTCTCATTCCCCCTCTCTCTCACTCCCTTTCTCTCTCTCACACACTCCCCCCTCTCTCTCTCACTCCCTCCTCTCTCAATCACTCCGTTTCTCTCTCTCTCTCATTCCCCCCTCTGTCTCTCACTCCTCCCTCTCTCTCTCACTCCCTTTCTCTCTCTCTCATTCCCCCCCTCTCTCACTCCCTTTCTCTCTCTCTCATTCCCCCTCTCTCTCTCACTCCCTTTTCTCTCTCTCATTCCCCCCTCTCTCTCTCACTCCCTTTCTCTCTCTCTCATTCCCCCCTCTCTCACTCCCTTTCTCTCTCTCTCATTCCCCCCTCTCTCTCACTCTGTTTCTCTCTCTCTCATTCCCACTCCCTCTCTCACACACTCCCTTTCTCTCTCTCTCATTCCCCCCCTCTCTCTCTCACTCCGTTTCTCTCTCTCTCACTCCTCCCCCTCTCTCTCTCACTCCGTTTCTCTCTCCCTCATTCCCCCCTCTCTCTCTCACTCCGTTTCTCTCTCTCTCTCTCTCTCCTCCTCCCTCTCTCTCTCACTCCCTTTTTCTCTCTCTCATTCCCCCCTCTCTCTCACTCACTCCCTTTCTCTCTCTCATTCCCCCCTCTCTCTCACTCCCTTTTTCTCTCTCTCATTCCCTCTCTCTCTCTTTCTCTCACTCCTCCCCCTCTCTCTCTCACTCCCTTTCTTTCTCTCTCTCTCTCACACCCTCTCTCTCTCTCACTCCGTTTCTCTCTCTCTCATTCCCCCTCTCTCTCTCTCTCTCTCTCTCACTCCTCTCTCTCTCACTCCGTTTCTCTCTCTCTTTCCCCTCTCTCTCTCACTCCCTTTCTCTCTCTCTCATTCCCCCCCCTCTCTCTCTCACTCCGTTTCTCTCTCTCTCATTCCCCCTCTCTCTCTCACTCCCTTTCTCTCTCTCTCATTCCCCCCTCTCTCTCTCCCTCCTCTCTCTCTCATTCCCCCTCTCTCTCTCTCTCCGTTTCTCTCTCTCTCACCCTCCTCTCTCTCTCCGTTTCTCTCTCTCTCTCTCTCACCCTCCTCTCTCTCTCACTCCTCTCTCTCTCACTCCCTTTTTCTCTCTCTCATTCCCACCTCTCATTCTGTTTCTCTCTCTCTCATTCCCCCCTCTCTCTCTCACTCCCTTTCTCTCTCTCTCTCTCTCACTCCGTTTCTCCTCTCTCTCTCTCACTCCGTTTCTCTCTCTCATTCCCCCCTCTCTCTCACTCCGTTTCTCTCTCTCTCATTCCCCCCTCTCTCTCTCATTCCCCTCTCACTCCCTCTCTCTCTCTCTCATTCCCCCTCTCTCTCACTCCGTTTCTCTCTCTCTCTCACCCTCTTCTCTCTCTCACTCCGTTTCTCTCTCTCTCTCACCCTCCTCTCTCTCTCACTCCGTTTCTCTCTCTCTCACCCTCCTCTCTCTCTCACTCCCTTTCTCTCTCTCTCTCTCTCTCCTCTCTCTCTCTCACTCCGTTTCTCTCTCTCTCACACCCTCCTCTCTCTCTCACTCCGTTTCTCTCTCTCTCATTCCCCCTCTCTCTCTCTCTCTCTTCTCTCTCTCTCCCTCCTCTCTCTCTCACTCCGCTTCTCTCTCTCTCTCTCACTCCTCCCCTCTCTCTATATTACTCCCTTTCTCTGTCTCTCTATCATTCCCCCCCTCTCTCACACACACACTCTCTCTCTCTCCCAATAAGGGGCGGGGCGCGTAGGACGCTGGGCTTGCGTGCCAGGGCGGGAGGCAGGTTGGGAGATCGGCGGACCGCTCTCCACCGTGTCCCCATCTTACCTTCCTTCAGGCGCGGCTCGCATCGGCTGAGTGTGTGTGGGATCTTTGGTGTGTAAGGTAAGGCAGTTTTTTGGGTTTGTGGTGTTGTGTGGGTGTTTGAATGTATGTTAGTGGGCTTGGTGTGTGTATGTGTAGGAGGAATGTTTTTTGTTGCTGGAAAGGAGTTTGGCGGTTTCGCAGGGTGTTTTTGAATGTTTGGAGGCGCGCATGCGTGGTGGTTGTCTGTAGGCGCCAAGCGTACTGGGAGAAGTAGTTTTTACGGGGTTTTTTGTATTTTTTAGAGGGTGCATGCGCGATGGCCGTGTTTCGGCGAAATGGATCCTGGGAAGTGTAGTTTTGCATTGCAGGAGGGAGGTTTTGGTTGATTGGAGGGAAGATAGCGTCGTTTGAGCTTGTGAGGGATGTTTGGCGTGGAAGGAGGTGAGGAGAAATGTGTAGTGGAGATGGAAATGTGGGTGGGATAAGGTAAGAATAGTTTTGGTAGGGAGTTTGTCGTGGGCAGGCTGGTTGGTCAGTATGCGAGTGGGGAGGGGGGCGAGTGTGTGTTGGTTAGTTGTGTCGGGGCCGTTGGAAGGGGGAGGGATTGTTGTGTAGATGCTGGTGGGAATGTTTCATGCTGGTGGGAATGTTGGTTGTTTTTGTGGCGGGGTCTTTGTGTGGGCGGGCGTCTCTGTGCTGGGGAGCGGCTGTGTCCGCCATGTGCGTTGGGAGGGGGTGTTTGTTGGTTTTGTGTTGTGTCGGGGCCGTCGGAAGGGGGGAGGGGTGGTTGTGTATATGTTGGTGGAGGCTGGTGGGAAGGGTGTGGGTTTTTGTGGCAGGGAGTCCTTGTTTGCGGCGGGCATCTCTGTGCTGTGGATCGGCTGCTTGGCCGCCATGTGCGTGGAGAGGGTGGGAGTGTGTGTTGATTCCTGGTTGTTTTGGGGTCGTGGGTTGGGTTGAGGGTATGCTGTGTGTGTGTTTTGTTTAGGATCCCGAGGGAATGGTGTGGTTAGGTTTGGAGTGGGGCGCGTGGCTCCCTATAGAGCTGGTTGTGTTCGGGCTGAGGCACTTTGGCTGGCATGTGCGAACGTTAGAAACGGTCCCTGGCAGCGGAGAGGGCGGGGTGGGAGGGGCGCTGTTGGTTTTGAGGGGGTCGTGTTTGGGGGTGTTGTGAGGGATCTAGGTCCGGTTTTTTGCGCCACGAATGTTCCTGTGGGTATGTTTGTGACTGTTGTCAAGTATCGTGGTTCTGGGTCTTATAGTTTCTTTGTCTATGAGCACAACACGGCACTTTAGACTGGTCAGTTGGCAAATTGGTGGTTAAGATCTAAGACTTTGGATGGAACATTGTTTTAATGGTGATGAATGTATATGATGTTTTTAATATTAACTGTATTTTAATGTATTGAATTCTAGGTGTATTTTAATGTATTTTAATTTTAACTGTGTTTTACTATGTATTGTGTGGCATCGAATTGTTGCCGTTTGTTAGGCCGCACTGAGTCCCCCCTCGGGGGTTGAGAAGTAGCGGGGTATAAACACTGGAAATAAATAAATAAATAAATGAAAACAGGCTCTCTCTTTTTATATATATAGATAAACACACACACTGGCTTTGGGACCCGGCGGTGCCCGGGTTATTTGAAATGGGCTGAGGCCTAGAAAGCCTTAATGTCCATTCAGGCTGAGGACTATTCCGAAATGGGGTTGAAAAAGAACCTTAGATGTAGGTGGAAAAGAGTAGTGGAATTGGGTGTCATCTGCATAGAGGTGGCACCACACTCCAAAAATCCGGATGACCTGTCCCAACGGTTTCATGTAAATGTTAAATAACATGTGGGGAAAAATAGAATCTTGCGGGACCCCAAACGTCAATGGACACGGGTCCAAGTACCAATACAATAAATACATAAAAACTATTCACCACAGTAAAATCATATCCAGCTCAGCCCTTGTATACAGTCCATGTCTGGTGGTCAGCGACTTTATTCAATTAGTGGTCTCCTCCCTCAATGGCGAAGGCCTCATTGCACAGCCATGTTTTCACCAGCTTCCTAAAAGTCAGGACGGAGGGGGCAGATCGAATGGGCTTTCCAAGTCCAAAGGGACTTTCTGGGATCCCAAATCCAAAGTGTAACCCAAAGGGGATAGAGTTGTGTTGAAAGTGAAAATCACTGCTTCAAAAAGGAAAAAAAATTCCAACCCTCTTGTTCCCTTGAAAAACGGTGGCATGGCACCTTGCCCACCCTAGCTGCCTAGTCCCTTTTTAAAGGGCAATGGCTGCCATGCTGAAACCCTGCCCCTCCCTACATGGCTTCCCGTCATTGGCTGGAGGTGAGCATTCCAGCATGCAAGCTACTGCTTGCCTCCAAACGCTGGGTCTTTTCTGATTCACTTCCTGTGTTGGAACAAAGATGGCGGCAGTGGCTTTCAAATGGCAAGGATACTTCCAGGTTCTCAAATCGCTTCGAAATCGCTTCAAAAAGGAATTTGATCTGAATTTAATTCAAATTACGAAGATTGCAACTGGACCTAACCATGCCTACTGTAGCAACCCCGTTCTCATTCGTGCCTGGGGGGCAGGGGGCTGCCCCGGGGGTCCCGCTTGCATTAGGGCCAATTGCGGCTGATGGGGAGATAGATGAAGGGTATGATGAGGCAGCTGGGCCTTCATCTCCCACTGAGAGTTTGGCATGGGATGATGGCTGGCCCGATGGGTATGAAAGCTGGGAAAGTCAGGCTGACACTGAGAGTGCTGATTCAGATAATCAGTATGAGAGACCAGGTGGTTTCGGTTCACAAGAAAGGGTCAGGGAGATAGCGGAGGATGAGCCCATGGAAGCTGAAAGGGAGTCTGGCTCTCACGAAGGTGCTGGGAGGCAAGGATGGAGCTTTGATAGGAGACGGAGCATTGAGTCCAGTAGGAGGGAATGGCACCGAAGCCTAGAGCGCCAAAGGAGCGTTAGGTCCCAGAGTACAGATTGGCGCCAAAGCCAAGAGCGTCGGGGGTCCCACCAAGGGAATTAAGTATAGGATCCGTGGGAACGGATCCTCAGTTGCTCGGCCACTTCTGATCTGAAGGGAGTGAAGCGAGTGAAGATCCTCGGAGCCAGGATTTGGGCTCGTGTCTTACCAAGAAGTTTCTTGGGCCTTGATTCCTTGAACTTTGCCTTGTTTGAATTGCCACGGACCAAGTCTGTTTTGATCCGCATTGCTTTTGCGGAACTTTTGCCAAGCTTTTTGCCTTTGGATTTATCTAAGAACTCTACCATTTTGATTGAACCTTTTGATACTTTTATGGACAATTACCCTTTTCACCTGTTTTTTATTATTCAATAAATAGTTAGCTGATTACCGTCTCTGTGTGTGTGATTAAGGGGCTGGGCCGAGACCCTGCATTGTGACACCTACTGCTTCAGGCAAGACGGGAATTTCCCCTGGCCCAAAGAGGCATTTATTATGACAACAAACCAATATTTGCCTGATACAGATTAATATCTATTGGACAATGGGGTCATGGTGCCATTTCACAACATTTAGCATATGCTGTAATAGAATAGGTGCTCCTAGGTGAATAGGGATGTTATAAAACTACTGCACAAGAAAATCCACTTATGAAGACCTAAGTCCATTCTGAATTCCAGCCATCTTTATTTTGCAAGGAGGCCCTTTGCACTGCCAAAATTGGCAACACTGAGAACTCACTCTCTTTTTTGACATTACAGAGTGAAATCTCAGATTGATTCTTAATTGTTTATGTGTACCCTTTCTTTACATGGAGTGATATAAGGAATCCATGAGAAGCAACATTATACACCCCCCAAAATCCAACACTGTATTTTGCACAAAATACAATGTTTTTTTGCACATCCTATTTTATATGCAAAAACATTTTCTCTGTGAATCTTTTGAAAAAGTGATCTTGTAACTTCACAAAGAAAAGAAAAAAATGATATTGACTTTTCCCTATGTGAGACCACCACACACCATATCTGTCCAGACATTTTTTCTCATCTTTCCAACATTTACTAGAAGTGCCTTTATATATCTTAGAAAGCCTGTAGGATTAATGCAATATGACACAATCGTATTTATCCTGAATTGATACTATGGGATTCTGGGATATGCAGTTTGATGTGACACCTGTGGTTTTTGTACAGAAAGCTAATGTCCTCATAAAACTACGATTCACCTAATTCTATAGTTTGTGGCCACGACTGTTAATGTGGTGTCAAGCTCTACAGTATAGATAAATATTGAGTTGTATCTAGAAAAGGTCAAAGGGTGGATCAAAACCTTAAGTCTGTTCTTTTAAGTAAGTAAAAAAGCAACAGGGCATAGAACGTGCTGACGTGGTGACTCCCACACTTGACCTCCTGGTCTTCTTCATAGCCTTGCCCACTCGGGCACGCACTGTTCCCTCACCTTCTCTCTTAGTCCAGTTATAGGAACACAGGCAGCTGTGGAAACGTAAGTAATATAACAGCTCCTTTCTTGGTAGATGTGATGGTGAAATAAGAAGACCATACCCCGATTCCCGATATTTACATTTAAAAGAGCACAAGGAACATCTACATTTTCTCTTGTGATGGTTTTATGTCAATAGCAACGTCTGTGAGAGGCCAGGGAGCATAAAATGCACACATCGTTGACTTCAGCTCATGCAGAGTCAAATCCAAGGAGAAAGGTGTTCTGCTTAAAAGGAGGACTCTTCCACGACTACATGTGACGTGGATAGCATAGGCTCACCATGACTGTACTTTGGGGTTTCTCCCATTTTTTCTAAAGCCACTTTGTGTCTGCCTCAACCACTTTTCTCCCCACACTGTAAAACAAGGGCCCTCAAACTGTTGGAGGGCTGGATTATAATTTGAAAAAAAATACACCACGAATGAATTCCTATTCACACTGCACATATCTTATTTGTAGTGCAAAAAACCCACAAAACTTTAAACAATACAATAATTAAAATGAAGAACAATTTTAACACATATAAACTTAGTATTTCAATGAGAAGTGTGGGCATGCTTTTGGCTGATGAAAAAGGGTTGTTGTTGTTGTTGTTGTTGTTGTTGTTGTTGTGTGCTTTCAAGTTATTTCAGACTTGGGTTGGCCCTGACTGAGGACCGGGTAAATGGCCTGGAGGTCCAGGAACAGAATTTAGGGACATAGATACCAACTGAGGCACTTTCTCAACAGTTGAATAAATTCCTATATGTTCTGCTTTGAATTGAGATATATGGCAGTGTGGACTGAGAGAACCCAGTTCACAGCAGATATTGTGGGAGTTTTGCCTTGATATTCTGGATTATATGGCTGTGTAGAAGGGCCCAGAGGAATCACTCCAGATTCCAGGGGTAAACATTCCTAGTTTGATTCTTTTCCCTTGGTTATGCAACTCCCTTAACCGGAATAGCCCACCAGATCCCTAACAGTTATCGTTTGTGAATCCTATATTTATTTCCCTTTGAAAGATGTATTTTTGTATTTTGGTTCATTTGCTCTTTCAAATAGAGACATTGGTTTGTGTGTGTTTAATATTACAAGCATCGCGGGTTTTAGTTCCATCCTATTTACATTGTGTTTTTGAGCTATTTTGAGTTCCACTTTTGCAGGAAGGTGACAAATAAATAAATTGTTTCATTATGTTACATCTAGAGCAGACTTCCAGCCATGGATCTCCGAGTCAGTACTTGCTTTGTGATGCTTACCTATTGCTTCTGGTATGGAGATGCTCGACGTGTTCTCCCGGGTGATCTACGGGTGAAAAACGGAGGCGTATTAGGTGATTGGGGTAATCGAGAAATCTGTAAGAATGGATATGCAAAGGGATTCGAATTGAAGGTAAGGTTATTTTGTACTCGTCTTTTGAAACACCTTGATAATGAACAGCTGACCAAAGACTAAAAAATATATATAGTTTGGCTTTAGGAAACAGAAAAAAGTGGAGAAATATTAGGAAATGGTGGGCCGGAGTTCTGTATCAGTTACTTGGTTATATACTAGCAAAGGAAACACTTTTGGCCCATACAAGTCTGATGGAAATTTGTTTTATCTGTGTTCCAACTGCTGAGAGAATGGCTCTCTTTATTTCCTTTCCACTGATAACAAAGCGCTTCAGCACATGGGTGTCTACAATGTGATTCTTGTTCTGTGAAGCCAATTTTGCCAGGCAAGGTTTGAGATTCACTGCAGAGCATGAGAAGGCTTATTTAGGACTGTCTCCTGACTTTGTTTGATGTGCTTTACCATCCTTAGAGGCCACGGTGGTGCAACGGGTTAAAATGCTAAGCTGCAGCACTTGCTGACAGGAAAGTTGGCAATTCGAATCCTTGGGACGGGGTGAGCTCCTGTTGTTAGCCCCAGCTTCTGCCAATGTAGCAGATCGAAAACATGCAAATGTGAGTAGATCAATAGGTACCACTTTGGCAGGAAGGTAATGGCGCTTCATGCAGTCATGCCGGCCACATGAACTAGGAGGTGTCTAAAGACAATGGCAGCTCTTTGGCTTTGAAATTGAGACGGGCACCACTCCTCAGAGTTGGCCACAACTAGACTTAATGTCAGGGGAAACTTTTACCATCCTTAACCTGTGCAGCAGCACACTTTGGAGGTAAGTGTTGTTTAGCTGCTGCAATTTGAAGCTAACTGCAGTCTACATTTAGCCTTCATTATATGGTCAGTATAAAGTAGCTGCATTCCCATCGGCTTTATTACACTTTTGTTTCTCTGTTTCCGCACCAGATAGAGCCCTTCCAAGGTATTGCGGCATGGCAGGATGATACAGGCTTGAATGGCATCCGTCTTATCTGTGATAATCGTGAAACAATAACAGCCACTACTGGACAGTGGGTATCTCTTTCTCATCCTTCATTGTCTCCTTTTTCTCTTCTTCCTCTGCCACCACTCTTTCTTTCTTTCTTTCTGTCTGTCTGTCTGTCTATCGTTTCTTGCGATTTGTAGTCCCATGTTAAGAGAAGTGCAGACAACAAACAAATCAGATAATTATGTTGTGCACCATGTCTTTAAGAATCAAGCCTCAAGATGTTTCCTACATTATTATTTGAAGCCCTCCAAGATTATTACACAGCAAACAAGATCACTATGCTGGCTGTTGCATTGAATCACACATTGGACACTTCCCAAGTGTCTAGGACAGAGGTGATCACACTTTTTCAGCATGCGAGCTACTCTTAAAGCAACCAAGTCCAAAAGATCTACCTGCCCCCGCCGCTGTGCGCTCGCGCGTGCGCCCGTCACCGCGCACTTTTGCCACCGCGCGTATTCCTGCTGCTGTTTTCCGCCCGCGCAGCGCTTCTTTTGCCTACGGGGCATTGCAGGAAGGAGAAAGCACAAGGCAGGGCATCCAGAGGGAGCGCTCCACCCTGCCTGTCTCGTCGGCAACGGAGGCTGCATAGCTACTTCTGGATGAGAGAGAAACAGTTCGCTCCCTCCAGAGGCCCTGCCTCATGATTCCTTCTTCCTGCAATGCCCCGCAGGTGAAAGAAGCACAGCGAGAGCGGAAGCCAGCAGCAGGAGTGCACTTGCGCACGTGCATGGCAGGAGTGCCCCATCTGGCTGGTGAGGCCCAAGATCACATGGAAGAGGGCCGAAGATGTACTAGTAGCTCCCGAGCTACCTAATGAGCACCCCTGGTCTAGGACTATGTCACGTTATCTGTGAATAATGTTGCAGATCCTAGTAGGGTTGCCTTTTGCAGCTGACAGATGGTAATTTTGTCAGTGCCGATTGTGTTTAAGTGCAGGCCAAGGTCTTTAGGGACTGCAAAAGAAAAAATCTCTCCTGTAAGCTTTTAATAAGAAAGAAGTTGAAAACCAATACTTCGAAAAGTCTATTTGTGGAGCAGTTTATTCCATACACAAAGTGTATAAGGCAGCTCAAAAGAAATCAAGTGTTGGTTCCACACAGGGCTTACATGTTACATAAATTCAAAGAATGAAAGTAAGAAATTCTTTAATTCCAAAACAGGAATTTTTCTTTAATGTGTGTTCACCGATTTCTTGAAGTATTTATATATATGTAGCACATTCTCGTCCCCAACAATATTCCCCAGATAAATTCTTTAAATATTCAATGTGAAATAGCACTGCCCCTCAAATTGCAAACATTTTCATGATGCATCTTGAGAATAAGTTCTTATGGCAAGAAATAAATAACGTTAAAAACATATTTTGGTCATTATATTGATGATATATTTTTCCATATTGGACTCAGCAGATGTTGCAGAGCAGTTTTGTAAATGGATGGAGACCTGGCATCCATAGATTAAGTTTTCCACTGCCATTAGCACTGAGAAAGTAATTTTGTTTGGATGTTACAATAAGTAAATCTGGAGAATCACTTAAAGTCACTACCTATTAAAAAAAACCAACAGATTGCAACACAATGTTACATTACTCCAGCTTCCATCATATAAGTTAAAAAAGCAATCTACCTTACTCTCAATTGGGTCAGTGGAAAAGAAATTGCACACTAGAGGAAGACTTTAATAAAGAGGTAAATTTACATTCTAGAGCAGGCCCGGATTATGCGATTGTGGCACCCTAGGCCACACTGTTGAAGCGCCTCCCCCACTCCGGGGGGTGGGGCCGCTTGCGGGGATGGGGCCACTCACTTGGGGGCTGGGCTGATTGCGGGGGCACCCCCGCTGCTCGCGCCGGCCCCGCCCTCTTCCTTCACTGACTGAAGGAAGAGGGGCGGTGCCATCACGAGCAGCAGGGAGGGTGCAGCGCCGGGACTTCCCTTCACCCCCTCCTCTCTCATGCGTCAGGAGGGGGCGGAGGGAAGTCCTAGGCCCCCTCCCTGCTGCTCGTGCTGGCCCACCCCTCTTCCTTCACTGACTGAAGGAAGAGAGCCAAGGCTGGCATGAGCAGCAGGGAGG
>JARBWK010000277.1:0-39866 GCA_030556195.1 Anolis apletophallus | reverse complement strand
GGACAACTGAGAAAACAAAGGGCAAATGATGGAAATGGTTTTAAAACTTAAAACATATTTAGCCATATTATGAGAATTGGAATATTTTAGAAAGAATTAAAACCACCGGGAATGTGGCGCAGCTGGCTGGGTGTCAGCTGTATATGATCTCTACTGACCAGAAGGCCATGAGTTCGAGGCCTGCCTGGGTCGGGGTGAGCTCTCGACCAAAATAGTGTAGCTCCTTGCCGACCTTTGCAACCCGAAAGACAGTTGCATCTGTCAAGTAGGAAATTTAGGTACCACTTTGTGGAGAGGCTAAATTTAAGTGATTTACGAGGCCATAAAAATCCAGGAAGTCCAGAAAAAGAACGAAGGAATGCGACAGCTCCCCCTGGTGGCCAGAAGCTGGAATGTTAAATTGCCTCTGTGTCTGTCTATATATGTTGTATGTCAATGGCGTTGAATGTTTGCCTGTATATGTGCATTGCGATCCGCCCTGAGTCCCCTGCGGGGTGAGAAGGGCGGAATATAAATGATGTAAATAAATAATGATGTAAATAAATAAAACCAGGTGCATGGAAGGGTTTTGGTAAAACCAATTAGACGCCCAAACCTTTGTGAAGAATAATGTGTTGAATTGGTGCCTGAGCAACTGCAACATTACCACCAATTTGGACTCCAGTGGGAAGACTTCCATAACCGGAGTCAAGTCCAAGCAGACCACACACCCTTTCCACAACTGGTCTCTTTACAAAGGCGAGATTCAACGTATTTCCTTCGGAGCTGCTAAGAGGGCAGACTGTCTGGAATTCCTTGCTCCCAAAGACTAGGCCCCTGAGGAGGAAATGAAATAGACGCAACACAATACAGTTTATTGCAGTGCCGCTATTACACAGAGCAACGTGGCCAACTTTTATACCCAGTCCTGTCCCGCTTGACCAGCCATCCCTCATATGCGGAGGATTGTGAGATCTCTTTTAGAGGACAAGTGCCACAGGGTGACTCTCTTAGTGGCAAAATTCCTCACAGTGTGTAATGAACGCTGGATTTTCTTGAATAGACCTCTGTAAGGACGACGCACAAACAGCAGCTTGATCCTACAAGTTTATTCCAGGTATCATTGCCTGTGAAGCCAGATCTGCTTCACAGGAACCAAAAGCAGCTTATATACAAGACACGCCCCAACAACTGTCCATCATCCCAAAGACCCAACCCCCCCTAGCATGCAATGCTTAGCACAGGTTGCATCAGATCCAAATGATTCAGCAATCCCAGCAGTCCATTGGGGCATGACCCCAGGGGTCACAGAGCTAGTGTCATGAGTCCAGTTGTCCAATGGATATTCAGTCATATCCCCCCCTGAGTCAGCATAACACGAGGCAGTGCTTCCCATGTTGGTGTGGTGTGGCCCATAGCTCAAGGCTCTCTCTCAGCACTGCTCAAGCCTTCAAGGTCGCACCTGGTCGGGATTACCAGTATTGGAAGGGTCTAAGATTAGAGCACACTCTGCTCTAATTGACAGAACCTTACAAAATACCCTCTCCCTCCCCTGAGAGAAAGAGGATTTGAACATACCACTTAACTTATCTTCTAAATCCTATTCTAACACCAAATACAGAAATCAAGACCTTGCTCCACAATCTACCCACTAGAACAAAGCCTTGCTGTCCATTTCTTAAATAAACCTGGAACTCCCCACACACAGATAACCAGGCACATCTCTACCAAACGCTCAGCTTGTTCAAGGTTAAACTCTACCCCTCACTTACCAAAACCTAAAACAACCCCATCCCTTTACTACCATAGCAAAAGGGACCACAGAACCACACTTCCCATGCAACTACTTATAATTACAAATCCCAACAGTCCAATGCACAGGAACAAATCAACTGCGCATCTACTACCACACAATCAACACTCCAAGTCCCATAACTCTCAAAATCCTCCACTGCCCAAAGCAGGAGGCCTCAGGGACAAAATTACACCACCATCTCTATCACACACAATCAGGATTCTACAGCTCATAACTCCCAATAACCACTAACTGCCACCAGAATGCAGGCAAGAACATCTGCATCCAAACATTCTTTCACAAAACCAAAACCTCTAATATACTACATCCTCACCTGCGACACAGGACCAATTCAACTGTGCCATTCAAGTACACAACAGAAACCCACTACCCTTACTGCTCCGGCAGCAACACTATCCTACTACCCTGGCAGAAGGCACTTGGGAAACTACAACTCTCCCCACTGCACAAGCAGGAGGTCACACTATAATCAAATTACAACTTTCCAGCACAATAAACACTAAATGAATGAACATCCACACTTCTCCCAAACTATCCTTTGACCTAACTCCTCTTGGCACCCAGCCACGAGGCCTAGGACCACCATGAATCACTACTACAAACAAACTTTAACTATACAACCAGCCACACAGGATCATTCAACTGTGTCAAGTACTCTATTAACAGAAATCTCACACCCCTGCTACCTTAGCAAGAGGCACATACCAATCTCTCCTGCGACCAAACTCAGTCATCTAAACCCTCCATCCATCACCTGCTCCCACACAAGGGAACATCTACATAAAATCCACACATCCAATTTCAATTCTAACACACAATCCTGGCACTTAATTCTACTGAACCACCTATAACACCCCTCACATAGGGAAAAGCACCTAGGAAAACTATAACACCCCTTCTAGCTCATCCTAACCATCGCATTGAAATCAACCATCCAACTAAGCGATGAACACCCACACACCTAAATCAACACAACAAACCCAGGAACAAATCAACTGGGCAGTCTCGCCAACTCCTCTTCTCAAGGAAGGCACTACAAACTCTTTACTAACTTATCCAATGTCACAACCAAAGTTAAAACACTAATAACCCCACAACTTCTAATCTAACTCTAAAACCTATCCTCTAAACTGAATATTCCAATACCCAACGCAGGCACGGCCATCTGCGCATAACCAACACCTATACCTAATAGCTACTATAATTCAAAATAACCCTCCTCCTGGCCAATTCAACAGGAGGCCATACTATAACCTAATCAACTCCAAAACCTATCCTCCACCGAAACAACCTTCCTGCTGCAATAACTTCACTGCAGGTCCCAACAAAGGCTGTATCTATTCTTCCAAACCCTGGGAACAGAACCCCTAATACAACAACAGAATACACATACGAAATATCACCCCCGTCTAACATTTCTAACAATGAATGCATGTCTAAACATTCCCCAATCATATTACATATTACAAAACACATTTAAGCATAGCATCAACCTTAACCTTATGCAATACATGAATAATATTCAACATGAATAATACTTTAAACATCATATTACCGTATCTATCCTTCCAGGGTCAATTTTACCATAAAATCATCTGATCACAATGCTTAGAGCAATACATTTAAGTGACTCCAACCTCCCAAGCTAAAACCATCCCAATTCTAAATCTCCGGGAACATTTTCCATACAATGCATTTTACTCCATAAGAAGTATAATACAATCATGTTACTAATTTTTCCCAAAGTCAAAATTAATATGCGGGTTACTGGACAACTGGCCCATAGTTCATTCCCAAGGCTCGCCTTGTTCCAAAGTTCTTCTTTCGACCCAGCAAAGGTTCGCAGCCACAACTCAGCTACCTTCTTTGATAGATCTTGCTCAGGCCCAAATAAATTCCCTCCCCCCGAGAGAACAAAACCCCTGGCCAAATTAGCCAGCACCAGCTCGGCAAGCCAATGCTCCAGCAACAGGGCACTCCTAACACCTTCCTTCAGGGGAACAGCCAACGGTCGCCACCCAGTCGCATCAGCCACCATGGATCTCGCCGACTGCTCGCACTGGAAACCTCCATTTAGCAACTCCACAGCTCCACTTCTCCCGGCTGCCTCCAGCTCCTTCAAAGCATAATCAGCCTCCTCCACTTCAGCATGTTGTTTTGCTAACACAGCCGGCCCATCACTCTTGCATTCCAGCTCACCAAGAGTCTCGCCACACTCCAGAGGTTGGCTTGCTTCTAGGGAGGAATCACCTTGCCCAGACTCCATAGTAATGGGAACAGGCTTCACTTCCCTTCTCTCTTCAACACCTCCGGGCCACTTTTCAAACTTCTCCAGCCAAGAAGCCTTCCCCACACTTCCTCCTTTCTTGGTAGTTTCACTTTCCAGGCTGGGCAGCACTCCAATCTTATCTTTCGGCAGCTTAATCATCTCTGTAACTTTGCCAGACTGATCTTCCTCCACCACTTCAGAAAACAGCTTTTCTGCACAAAGAACCTGGCCTCTTTCTGCTGCACTCCCACCTTCCAAGCCCAGACCGAGTAACGTTGCAGACCATGCCAGCGCAATTCCAACACTTTGCAGGAAGGGTTCCTCCTTTTCTTCCACAACACAAGAAGCCTCTTGCCCACTCGCTGGCTCCAACATTCCTTCCATCGTGCGAAAGGAACTCTCTTCTCCTTTCTTCCTCTCCGGTAATGCAGCCTCTAAAGTTAAAGCAGTCTCGCTTTCCCCCTTACTGCCGACCGGGATTTCAAAGGACAGGCATTCCTCTGCAGTTTCTCCTACAGGAGGCTTGACTTCCATCTCCGTATAGCACTCTTCAGTATTTTTGGCCGTCCACACAGATTTCTCTGGTAAAACAGCTTCATACCTTTTCCATGCTTCTGGCTGGACTTCCTCCTCGGCATCATCAAAGCGTCCCATCCTCTTCGTCTGTGAGATCCATCCATTCCTGGAGCCTACCCACTCTCTCCAGTAACACCTCCATCTCCTTCTCCAGCTCGCTCACATCATGATGCCCACAACGAAGAGCCTTCTGCAACATTGGTAGCCTCCAACAAACTTGCTGCCATTCCCGGACCGCCTCATCTCTGGTCCCTATGGGAAACTGAGCTCTCTCCTGCCCAGTCTCTTCTGCCAGGTCCACCTGACCATCCCTGGCACGCACCAGACGAGCACTCCTATGCTCCACCGCCTGGCAAGCGCTCCTGCGCTTCTCCGGTTCCTCCACCAGACGAGCACTCCTATGCTCCACCGCCTGGTAAGCGCTCCTGCGCTTCTCCGGTTCCTCCACCAGACGAGCACTCCTATGCTCCACCGCCTGGCAAGCGCTCCTGCGCTTCTCCTACGCTCCACCGCCTCCCTGCGCTTCTCCGGTTCCTCCACCAGACGAGCGCTCCTACGCTCCACCGCCTGGCAAGCGCTCCTGCGCTTCTCCGGTTCTTTGGGCGCATCTTCCTCCTTCTTCTCCCAAGAAGGGGCGCCCTCCAACGATTCCTCCATCACCCAATGAGGGAACAAGCCTTGCAGGATCCTTCTAGCCTGCTGCTGCTCTACCTCACTTGGGGCCCACGAATCGTCCTCATCCGAGTCACTGTCCCAGAACTCCTCAGGACTCACCCATTCCACCTCCATCATGGGTCTGGACTTTGCGGATGGCATCTCACTGGATAAGCCCTCGATGGATTTCTCCATGATAGGCTTTTTGATGAGATCTGGCTTTTCTGTAATGAACGCTGGATTTTCTTGAATAGACCTCTGTAAGGACGACGCACAAACAGCAGCTTGATCCTACAAGTTTATTCCAGGTATCATTGCCTGTGAAGCCAGATCTGCTTCACAGGAACCAAAAGCAGCTTATATACAAGACACGCCCCCAACAACTGTCCATCATCCCAAAGACCCAACCCCCCTAGCATGCAATGCTTAGCAAAGGTTGCATCAGATCCAAATGATTCAGCAATCCCAGCAGTCCATTGGGGCATGACCCCAGGGGTCACAGAGCTAGTGTCATGAGTCCAATTGTCCAATGGATATTCAGTCATATCCCCCTGAGTCAGCATAACACGAGGCAGTGCTTCCCATGTTGGTGTGGTGTGGCCCATAGCTCAAGGCTCTCTCTCAGCACTGCTCAAGCCTTCAAGGGATACTTAAACAGAACAAACTTCCCCTGGATTCAGATATGCAGGTGCGGCTATACATCTTACTATCTGTGTGGTATTCAACTTTGTTTTTCCTCCCAACCAGGCAGGCTAGCCTTTGCATGTCTGAAGCTAAGCTCTCTTTCTACGCTGCCTCTCCCAGCACACAAACAGCCCCTAGCCTCAGTCAATCGCAAGATGGTGACCTGCAACATAATGTGTTCTATGTTCTGTGCTTGTGAATGCTCGGGGCTCGAGACTTTTTGTGCACTGGGAGAGGCATATAGCAGTAATCCAACTCCATGCCCCTCTCTTTCAAGTGGTGAGTGTCATTTATGGTAGGCTTGCAATTGCAGAAATCTAGCTATTTCACATTGAGTTCATCTTCTTGAAACACGCTGTAGATTTATTCCACCCTAAATGTTAGGAAATCGTAAATATATCCACTGCCACTTCCTTTAATTCTCATATGTGAAGAAGTTTCATCTCCCTGTAAACGCTGGGAAGAATTAGTATTAGAACCAGAGCAAAGGGACCGTCCACAGAATGGTGTTTCCAAGAAGTCTCTGTTAATGCGGCATCTCGATTTATCAGCAGCTCTTCCTCCTCTTCTCATCCTCACAAACTGGGATGGTTGGGAGGCAATATCCACTCTCTCAAGTGTGGTGTTACGTGAATGTCTGGCCAGGTTCTGCAGACGTTCCTTTTTTGTTCCCTTCTCTGCCTTCATTATTGTTCTCCCTTTTTTTACAGTCACTATCTTGTCTCTTTCCAGCCTTGTCATGCAAAACCGTAACAATCTCTTTAGCACTCTGACATTAGTTATAGGACCTTCTACGTCAGAGCAGAAAAATCCAACCTTAACTGAGCATGGGAGGAGAGAGATGGAGGTTGGGGAGAGAAATAAAAAAGAGGGAACGGTTGTGAAATGGGTGGTAGCGAGGTAAAGCTTTATCTAGAGAAAGAAGCCAGCCTTTGAATGTGAAGGGAAAAGCCATCCATTCCCCCAGAAAGAAGGAGACAGAATCAAAAGCCAGGCTGGGCTGAGGAACAGGGAGCCTCTGGAGCATATGTTACTCACCTCTCCCTCGAGGGGCCGACCAAGGTCAAGGTGGAGGTGGAAGTGACAGACTTGACTTCGAAGGAACAGGGGTGGCCACAGCCGACAGGGAGCTCTGGCGTGGGCTGGTCCATGAGGTCACGAAGTGTCGGAAGCGAGTGCATGAATAGACAACAACAACTGAGAGGCCCCTGGCAGTCAAACAGTGTCCATCTTTACTGAACAAGGGGTGGGGAGAGGGCAGCATTTATATCTTATTTTCTTCCATTTCTATGTTGTTTTAAGGATCATTTCAATCTCCTTCTTATACCAATTCCCTAGAGTCCTTGTCACTCACACTGTTTCTGTCCTTCTTCACAGCAGATAACTGGAACACCAAACACAGGAAGCATTTGGGACACAATGGGACCTCCCTAGACGCCAGCAAACCCACAGAGAAGGCGGAGGTTCTGCCAGAGAAAGGCCCTACAAATGCAATGTATGTGGGCAGTGTTTTACCCAAAATATGGGACTCAAACTTCACAAGACACTCCGTGTTGGGAAAAGCCATTGTGAAAGGAAAATATCAGCAAAATATCAGAAGCCATACCAATGCCAGGAGTGTGGGAAATGTTTTGCTGACAGTTCACATTTGGTGAGCCACAAAAGACTCCACACAGGAGAGAAGCCATACCAATGCCAGGAGTGTGGGAAATGTTTTGCTGACAGTTCAGCCTTGGTGAGCCACAAAAGACTCCACACAGGAGAGAAGCCATACCAATGCCAGGAGTGTGGGAAATGTTTTGCTGACAGTTCAGCCTTGGTGAGGAGAAGCCATACCAATGCCAGGAGTGTGGGAAATGTTTTGCTGACAATTCAACCTTGGTGAGCCACAAAAGACTCCACACAGGAGAGAAGCCATACCAATGCCAGGAGTGTGGGAAATGTTTTGCTGACAATTCAACCTTGGTGAGCCACAAAAGACTCCACACAGGAGAGAAGCCATACCAATGCCAGGAGTGTGGGAAATGTTTTGCTCAAAGTTCAGCCTTGGTGAGCCACAAAAGACTCCACACAGGAGAGAAGCCATACCAATGCCAGGAGTGTGGGAAATGTTTTGCTCACAGTTCAGCCTTGGTGAGCCACAAAAGACTCCACACAGGAGAGAAGCCATACCAATGCCAGGAGTGTGGGAAATGTTTTGCTCAAAGTTCAGCCTTGGTGAGCCACAAAAGACTCCACACAGGAGAGAAGCCATACCAATGCCAGGAGTGTGGGAAATGTTTTGCTCAGAGTTCAGCCTTGGTGAGCCACAAAAGACTCCACACAGGAGAGAAGCCATACCAATGCCAGGAGTGTGGGAAATGTTTTGCTTCTCATTCAGCCTTGTTGAGCCACAATAGACTCCACACAGGAGAGAAGCCATACCAATGCCAGGAGTGTGGGAAATGTTTTGCTGAAGTTCAGCTTTGGTGAGCCACAAAAGACTCCACACAGGAGAGAAGCCATACCAATGCCAGGAGTGTGGGAAATGTTTTGCTCAGAGTTCAGCCTTGGTGAGCCACAAAAGACTCCACACAGGAGAGAAGCCATACCAATGCCAGGAGTGTGGGAAAATGTTTTGCTCAGAGTTCAGCCTTGGTGAGCGACAAAAGAATCCACACAGGAGAGAAGCCATACAAATGCCAGGAGTGTGGGAAATGTTTTAATCAGAGTTCAGCCTTGGTGAGAAGGAGACTCCACACAAGAGAAGCCATACTAATGCCAAGAGTGTGGGAAAGAGGGGCGAGCCAGCAGGCATCCATTTTGTTAAGTGTGGGGAGAGAGGGGAAAGGGAGGCTTGTTAACACAGCCAAGAGGGGCTGAGCCAATAGGCAGCCTTGAGGTTATGTGTAGCCACGTTTTGTACCAGGGATGAAAGATAGGCTGTGAACAAAGAGGGGTGTTCAATCATATGATATGGGAATGTGATAGAGTGCAAGATTACTGGAAAATGATTGAAGGAGAAATCAATAGAATGTTAGATTTACGTATAGTAATAGTTAATAGAAATTTATTACATGCATGGATAATAGGAGTGAAGAATGGATTGACAAATTAATAGCGTGTGCACAAATAGTTTTAGTGAGGGGTTGGCAGGATAAAACAAAATGGACATTGACCAACTGGTATAACTATATAATTAATATGTTAAATGTGGAAATAACAAATTGTAAATGGAACCATATAGATAAAATTGAAAAGATAATAATAACAAAGAGGATGTGGGAACCAGTTAGAAATTATTTAGAAAATGTGTTAAGAGGTGGAGTAGAAAAATTAAGACTGGGACTGATATTTCAAATGTAACCTCTGTAGTTTGATGTATAAATTGTATGTACAAGATGGAGAGGGTGGGAGAGGGGGAAAAACCAATAAAATTTTATTTAAAAAATAATAATAAATAAATAGCCCACCTGATTGGTTAATAGCCCTGGATGAAGAAAGTGGGTGGGGCTAAGACGAGGTAATGGGGGGGGGGGAGCCATTTTAATGTCAGTTAAGAGTTTGGGATTTGAAAAGGGATGAAGAAGGAAGTTTAGCATGTGTTATATAATAGCTACTTCAAGGAGGAACTATTAGTTTGAACAGACCCTGGAGTTTAGGCTGTTTGCATTGAAGGAACTGTTTAATAGAGTACTAAATGTTTCTCAAGTTTTGACTGGAACCTGTAACTCAAGCACTGAACTACTTCTGAAACCATAACGCTTTGTCCAAGTATTACCGAAACCATTAAGCTTTTGTGCCTGTTCAGAATAAATAAATAAACATCTTTCTTTTTTCATACCAAACAAAAGTCTCTGAATGCCTCTCATACAACACACATCTCAGGAGGGAGCTTGTGGAAGGGTTTTATATTTGGTGGCAGCGTGTGTTCAATTTTTAGAAGAAAATAAAGGGCACAGAATCCTCTACGGTCGAGGGACACAATGTGGGATGTTCCTCACAGCTCTTAGGGTCCTGCCGTTGCAGTAAATACCTGATTTCAAACAGAACCCTTTGAGAAGTTCTGCCTAAGATTTGGTAGAGTCCCCCTTCTTGTCGTTTAAATCCCTGAGGTGGGGTCCTGTTCTTGGAGCAGCAGAAAGCCGGCTCTTTGTGACAATCCTTCAGAGGGATAAATACGATTCTTATGCCACTTTTTTTATTTAAAAAAACCATACCACACATACTTGATTATAAGTCGAGTGTTTCAGCCCTTTTTTAAGGGTGAAAATGCTCCCTTCGGCTTACACTCAGGTGGGGGTCCTGGCGGGAAGGGTCGGTCCAGGGCAAGAGGATTGAAGGCCGTTCCTCCACACCGCCACCTTCCTCCCGTGGTCGTACCAGGAGATATGTTCGGACAGGTCATCTGGGCAGGTGTGTTTGGTTCCCAGAGAGGCAGGAAGGAAGTGGGCCGAAGAGGGGCTGCTGGTTCGCAAAACACCTGGAGGAAGGGAGGGAGGGCCGGAGTGGGCCCAGGCCTGGACTCGCTGTGGATTGGGGCCTGCCACGAAATGCCTAGTGGTCATCACGTGGGTCTGAGGCCTGTGGGTGAAGGTTGGGATAGAGAGAAGCCTTGGCTGACTGGAGGGACTAGGCCTGAGGCCCAGGCGTTGCCATAGCGACGCAGCTCTCCAGGCGGCAGCAGGAAAGGGGCGGGGCTAACGGCAGGCCCGGATTACCCTCTTCGGCCGCCCGAGGCCAAAACGCCCCGCGCCGCCCCCCCAGGGCGTGGAAAGCCACGCCCCCAGGGTGCGGAAAGCCACGCCCCCAGGGCGCTGCTGCGCATGTGCGGCAGCAGCCCCGGCCGTGCGGCTTCCGTCGCCTCCTCCAGGTGTTTTGCGAACCAGCAGCCCCGCTTCGGGAGGAGGGCCCGAGGAGGTGGACGGAAGCCGCGCGGCACCCGCCCCACGGCTTCCGTCCACCTCGCGCCTTCCTTTCGGTCGCGGGAGGAGGAGGAGGCGGCGGAGCCGCGCGGCTTCCGCGCGACCGAAAGGAGGGCGCGAGGAGGAGGGCGGCACTGCCGCCTCCTCCCGCCCACCTCCCTCCTCCCGGACCGAAAGGAGGGCGCGAGGAGGAGGACGGGACTTCCTTCCCTTCCTCCTCCTCGCGCCTTCCTTTCGGTCGCGGGAGGGGAGGGGGAGGAGGAGGGGGGTTCCCCCCCTCCTCCTCCCTTTCGCCGCCCCTCGGGCAAGGAGGAAGGAGGCAGCCAGGAGGAGGAGGAAGGAAGCCTCCTCCTCCCCGCCTGGCAGGAGGAGGAAGGGAAGTCCCGCCCTCCTCCTCCATGCATGCAAAGGAAGGAGGCAGCCAGGAGGAGGAAGGGAAGCCCGCTCCTTCCTCCTCCTCAGCGCCTCCTTCCTTCCTTCCTCCTCGGGGGCGGCCCAGGTGAGGGGGGGCACCATTCCCTCCTCCCCGCCCCCTTGCAGCCCTCTCCCCCCGCCCTCTCCCGAGGTATGATGACTCTCTCGGGAGAGGGCGGAGGGAAAGCGCTGCGAGGGGGCGTTTTTTTTTAAAAAAAATGTTTTCGGGGGGCCGAATCCGCCGCCCCCAAAACCTGCCGCCCGAGGCCATGGCCTAGTCTGGCCTTATGGGTAATCCGGGCCTGGCTAACGGCCAGTCTGGGAGGTTCCTGCCAAGGGTCAGCTCAGAGGAGAGACTCCTCCTGGCGAGGTGGGAGCAGCACTCCGGGGTCTCCCTGGTCACTCTGGTCATCTTGGGCCTTGCCATCCTCAGGAATAATAGCATTTAACTCTGAGGACACACTACTGACACGGCCAATGTTGAATATATTGGTGGGGTTGGCGGGGGCTGTTTTTGAATTCCGGGAGTTGTAGTTCACCAACACCAAAAAGGAAGAGAAGGACAGGCAGAGCGATCTTCAGCCTTATCTACCAAAAGGGTTCCGATGTGTTTTCTGATGATATTTGGCAACCCCTCTGAAATTCCCATGCGACCCCCCCCCCACCCCCCGGGGTCCCGAACCCCAGGTTGAGAAACACTGATCTAGGACCTTAAGATCTTCTGGGAGGCCCTGCTCTCAGTCCCGACTTCTTCACAGATTCGGTTGGTGGGAGCGAGGGACAGGGCCTTCTCAGCGGTGGCCCCTCGGCTATGGAACACCCTCCCTAGGGATATCAGATCGGCCCCCACCCTCCTAACATCCCACAAAAAAAGTTAAAGCCTGGCTTCTTGAGCAAGCTTTCCCAAATGCAGTGTAGCAGACAAACTCTGACCTTCGGAACGACTGGACAGTGCGATTGGGTAACGATTTTAGTAATGAGACGCTGAGGATTTATACTTTTATCGGTTTTATTTTATTATGTCTAATGTTACTTATGCTAAATATTTTTAATTGTTTTTATGTTGTTGCAGGCATCGCATTGTGCCTTTTGCAAACCGCCCTGAGTCGCCTTTGGGCTGAGAAAGGCTGTATATAAATATGGTTAATAAATCTATATAAATAAAAATGTCATGTTCGTTTGTGGGATTAACGTAACTCAAAAACCACTGGACGGATTGACACCAAATTTGGACACAAGACACCTCTCAGGCCCACAAGTGACCGTCACTCATAAAAACACTGAACAACACAGCAGAAGAGACTTAAAAAGCCAAAAACCAAAAAAATACATTACAATGCATGCACAAAACAACATATATACACAAACACACACACACATATATATAAAGACACATATATGCATCCTTAGGAGGAGGGAGAGGCAGGCAGAGAGAGGCCCATGGCTTTCCCTTCCCAGTCCACTCACCTGTCTGCCTGGGTCCCCGTCCCCCCCCCCCCCAATTTTTTTAAATAATTCAAAGTTTCTATTTGTCATCTGGATTTCCAAGTATTTTGCTTGAGTTGTTATATTGATATCTATTTATGTATTTACGGCATTTATATGCCACCCTTCTCATCCCGAAGGGGACTCAGAGTGGCTTATTTATTCTGTTTATTTATTTCCTATATTTGTACCCCACCCTCCTCCAGCCGGCAACGATTCGATGCCTCCATGTACACATAATAAAATACATAATAAAAACCAATAATTGCATACAGTTAAAACATTAAGTCAATTCAATTAAAATATGCTTAAATATAACAGCTTTGTGGCCTTATCTGGCCGAATTCTGTGGTTGGAGATTCCATCAGGCTTGTCCATAGTCCATTTCCATAGCAATTGTCATCATTGTCATTGTCATTCTCAGCATAATCACCCCAAGGCCTGGTCCCCACCCATGTTTTCAACTTCTTTCTGAAGGAGAGGAGGGAAGACGATAACCTAATTTCCCCGGGGAGCGAGTTCCACAGGCGGGAGGCCACTACCGAGAAGGCCCTGTCCCTCGTCCCCACCAAGCGCGTTTGTGTCAGAGGCGGGGCCGAGAGCAGGGCCTCCCCAGAAGATCTTAAACTCTGAGGTGGGACGTAGAAGGAGATACGTTCGGACTAGCTGTACCTGCCACGCAGCCTTCCCTTCCTTCTCTCCTTTCACTCTCTTCCTTCTCCCTTAATTTCTTCCCTTATTTTCTTTCCTTCTCTTCCTTCCTTCCTTCCTTCTACCTTTTTCCTTCCTCCCTTCCTTCGCTCTTTGCTGACATGCTTCCCAGCTTACCTGTCCAAACGTATCTCCCTCTACGTCCCGCCTCACAGTTTAAGATCGTCTGGGAAGGCCCACCTCTCGGTCCTGCCAGCCTCGCAAGTGTGCTTGGCAAGGACGAGGGACAGGGCCTTCTCGGCAGTGGCCCCATGCCTGTGGAACCTGCTCCCCAGAGAGATCAGGTCAGCGCCTTCCCTCCTTTCTTTCAGAAAGAAGGTTAAATGGTGGTTCTGGGACCAGGCCTTTGGACAGCAAGCACGACAGCACTTGAGATGTTGAATGGGACTGGCATTGGCTATATGGATTGGTGACCATGTTTTTAATGCATTCTTAATGTTCTATTTACTGTTTTTAACTGTTATATTTGTTTATATTTGTATTATCTTGGCATCGCATTGTTGCCGGTGTAATCCGCCCTGAGTCCGCCCTCAGGGGTTGAGAAGGGCGGGTTAGAAATGTGGAACATAATAATAATAATAATAATAATAATAATTTTTTTTTATAATAAATCTTTATTGCTTTTTCAAAGAAAGAAATGGAACATAGACAAAGATAAGCACATTTAACAATATAAATCAACATTTTGAACAGATGTGTACATATTAGTGTACACAAACATCTTGGTTTGGGTACAGTAGAGGATATACCCCCTGCAGGTGTTTTGGACTTCAAATCCCAGATTAAAAAACATGGAGTGAGAAATAGACAAAAAATTAAAGAAATACAGGAAAAAAATGGGTTAGACAAAAATTAAAGAAATACAGGAAAAGAATGGGTTGACAATTTCAACTATAATCTGACATAGTCTCGTACCCCCGGTATTCAGGATGGTTAGATGTTCCTCAGTGGTGTTCTTAGACTACCTGTAGAGCGTAGAAACGAGAGAGATACAGGTATATTAAAAATGTTTCCTTCTCTCTTTCTTTCCTTCTTTCTTTCACTTTCTTTCTTCCTCCCCTTCCTTCCCCTCCCTCTTCCTTCCCTTTTTCCCCGTATCATCATTTAGTTTTTCATCGTTTAGCTTGTTTGGTTTTTTAACTCCTTTTTGCTGTTTTCTGGAAGGGTTTTATGAGGGATGGTCATGAGGGGGATAGTGTCCCAATTTTGTGACAATTCGCCCATTCGTGTTTGACTTATGTCAGTCCCACAAACGAACGTTACATTTTATTTATATCAATTACCACAGTACAATATTAACATTATATAGTACTATTCACATTAAAATACAATTATTTTTCCTGAATGTCAGGAGGGATGGAATTGATCGTATGTCACTAGGAAGCGCATTCCACAGATGGGGAGCCACCACCGAGAAGGCCGTCTCCCTCGTCCCCACCAGCCGCATTTGAGAAGTCGGCGGGAGCGAGAGCAGGGCCTCCCCGGATGATCTTAAATTACGAGGTGGGATGTAGCGGCAGATGCGTTCGGACAAGTAAGATGGGCCAGAACCGTATAGAGCTTTAAAGGTCAAGACCAGCACTTTGAATTGAGCTCGGAAGTGGATAGGCAGCCAGTGGAGCCGACACAACAGGGGGGTGGTATGCTCCCTGTATGTAGCTCCAGTTAGTAATCTGGCTGCCGCCCGTTGGACTAGTTGTAATTTCCGAACTGTCTTCAAAGGCAGCCCCACGTAGAGTGCGTTGCAGTAATCTATTCGGGATGTGACCAGAGTGTGGACGACCGTAGCCAGATCAGACTTCCCAAGGTACGGGCGCAGCTGGCGCACGAGTCTTAACTGTGCAAAAGCTCCCCTGGCCACCGCCGAGACCTGGGGCTCCAGGCTCAGCGATGAGTCCAGGATCACTCCCAAGCTGCGAACCTGCGTCTTCAGGGGGAGTGTAACCCCATCCAACACAGGCTGTAACCCTATGCCCTGTTCGGCCTTTCGACTGACCAGGAGGACCTCTGTCTTGTCTGGATTAAGTTTCAATTTGCTAGCCCTCATCCAGTCCGACACAGCAGCCAAGCACCGGTTCAAAGTTTGGACAGCCTCCTTAGTGACAGGTGGGAAGGAGTGACAGATCTGGACGTCATCTGCATACAGATAACACCTTACTCCGAAACTCCGAATGATCTCTCCCAGCGGTTTCATGTAGATGTTAAATAACTATATTGTACTGTACCATTATACTGTAATATTATTAGTAATATTACACGTAATATAAAATATACAATTAAAATACAATATTATTATTAGTGTTATATTGTGTCACATTATAATATTATCAATAATATATGTGTACACAATATATTATATTTCTAGCAGAGTGCAGGAGACAAGGTGGCAGGGTCTTCCTGGCCCCTCTCTTTCTTCACTCTGGTCCCAGAGCAGCAGTGGGTGCTGAGGAATGGGGCTAAAATGGTCAAGGGTCTGGAGAACAAGCCCTATGAGGAGCGGCTTAAAGAGCTGGGCATGTTTAGCCTGCAGAAGAGGGGACTGAGAGGAGACGTGATAGCCATGTATAAATACGTGAGGGGAAGTCCTAGGGAGGAGGGAGCACGCTTGTTTTCTGCTGCCCTGGAGACTAGGACGCAATGGAGCCATGGCTTCAAACTACAAGAAAGAAAGGAGATTCCCCCTGAACATGAGGAAAGACTTTCTGACCATGAGAGCTGTTCAACAGTGGAACTCTCTGCGCCAGAGTGGGCCTGGAGGTTGGAGAAGCCGAGGCCCAAGTGGAAGGAGAGCCCAGCGTCACCTGGCTCTGCTTCTGTGTATGGTTTTTTGGAAGAAGAAACACAACCAAAGTCAGGAAAAATGGAGGGAAGGGCTTGTTCATGGGCTCCATTTTGGACTCAGACAAGAACAACATCCAGCTTTGCTCACAAAAGGTGGAAATCTCTCTCCTGACAAGACGTGAAACTACAGAATAGAATAGATGGCATTTAAATGAGGAAGGGATGGACGGACGGACGGACAGACACTATATCTCCCTCTCGTGGGCAAGACGTGGGCGACTCCAATGTGCCTCCGGCCTCCAAAGGATCAAAAGGCTTCAAGGCCTCCTAACCCTCTCCGCTGCTTCTCCGGGCGACCGGGGGACCGAGAGGCCAACCCCCCCCCAAAAAAACTACAAAAAAAATGGCGACCGGACCACTTCCTGTCAGGCCAAAAACCCTCCCCCGGAAGTTGTCCCTCAAAAAAAAAAACACGGCAGGAAACAGACAAAATAACATGCCTCATTAGGCGGAAGTCCCACCCCTTAAGGCCGGAAGTCCTCCACAACATGATGCTGGCCGCCAGAGACTACCGGCAGCCGCGTGGAAGGCTCCGTAAAGGATACAGGTGACGAGGAGGCTCCTCTTTCGCCCCCTTCTTGCTCTCCTCTGCCGCATCCCTGCCGCTCCGTGAAGACGATGGCGAAAGGGGCCCGCGCGATCTCTCTCCCTTTGCCCTCCTTTTCTGGGAGCGAAAGGGAGCTGACGGAGGAGAGCCAGAACACAATGGACGAGAGTAATGCGCCTCAGCCGTCCACGTCGCAGGCGTCCCCCTTCGGCCCCCCTCCTTCAACAGACAAGTGGCGAAATACACAAACACATATAATAACAGACACACACATACCCCCACAGACACACACACACACACAAATACAAACACACATACACACACATGCATACACATATATACACACACAAAACACATAATCACATCATTTTCCTACACTTACATACTAAGACTTTCTCCCATCTCCTACATAGGGCACAGCAACGCGTGCCGGGTTCAGCTAGTATAGTACTATATTGCACTGTACCATTATACTGTAATATTATTCGTAATATTACACGTAATATAAACTGTATACTTAAAATACAATATTATTAATTTATATTGTATCACATTATAATATTATCAATATTATATATAACATTTCTAGCAATGCATATTCTATTATTCATTGGTCCCAGAGCAGCAGTGCTGGGGGGGAGGAGAATGGGGCAAAATGGTCAAGGGTCTGGAGAACAAGCCCTAGAGGAGCCCTGGGCATGTTTAGCCTGCAGAAGAGGGGACTGAGAGGAGACTGGTCCCAGAGCAGCAGTGGGTGCTGGGGGAGGGGCACGCTTGTTTTCTGCTGCCCTGAGACTAGGACTAAAAGCAATGGCAAGCTACAAGAAAGAAAGAGATTCCCCCTGAACATGAGGAAAGAGCTGGGCATGAGAGCTGTTAGCCTGCAGAAGAGGGCCTGACTGAGAGGAGGCCCATGGAAGGAGCCATGTACCTAAATACATGAGGTTTTTTGAAAAGTCACAGGGAAGTCAGGGAGGGAAGGGCTTGTTCATGGGCTCCATTTTGGACTCAGACAAGAACAACATCAAGCTTTGCTCATAAAAGGTGGAAATCTCTCTCCTGACAAGACGTGAAACTACAGCATAGAATAGATTGCATTTAGATGAGAAAGGGATGGACAGACACTATATCTCCCTCTTGTGGGCAAGACGGGGGCGACTCCAGCGTGCCTCCAGCCTCCAAAGGATCAAAAGGCTCCAAGGCCGTGGGCAGCCAGCCATGTTTCCTCACAAAGGGCAGAACGGCAGTTGGAACTCTTGGCCTCAGCAGCCAGCCAGAGGCAGCAGCCAATCAGAACCCTGGCCCTGGCACACTCAGCCAATCGGCTGCTGACACCTCTCTCTCTCCAGTCAGCCCACCATTTCAAATCCTCCCACTCTGGGTCCAAACTCCCTCCTCTTCCGCCTTCCTTTCCTGGGACAGAAGAGAAGAGTTTGCCCCTTTGGCCTCCTCCTCCTCTTCCTCTCTGCAGCCTGTCTCTTCTCCTCCTTCCTCTCCTTTCCGTGAGTCTTCATCCCATTCCTTCTCCAAAGGGCCGAAGAGGGAGGAAGGGAGGGCCTGGACTCCCCATGGATTGGGGCCTGTCACGAAACGCCTAGTGGTCATCACGTGGGTCTGAGGCCTGTGGATGGAGGTTGGGAGAGAGAGAAGCCTTGGCTGACTGGAGGGACTAGGCCTGAGGCCCAGGCGTTGCCATAGCGACACAGCTCTCCAGGCGGCAGCAGGAAAGGGGCGGGGCTAACGGCCAGCCTGGGAAGGTTCCTGCCAAGGGTCAGTTCAGAGGAGAGACTCCTCCTGGCGAGGTGGGAGCAGCACTCCGGGGTCTCCCTGGTCACTCTGGTCATCTTGGGCCTTGCCTTCTTCAGGAATAAAAGGAGTATTTAACTCTGAGGACACACTACTGACATGGCCAATGTTGAATATACTGGTGGGGTTGGGGGGGGGGGGGGTTTTTGAATTCTGGGAGTTGTAGTTCACCAACACCAAAAAGGAAGAGAAGGACAGGCAGAGAGATCTTCAGCCTTATCTTCCAAAAGCATTCCTATGTGTTTTGTGATGATCTTTGGCAACCCCTCTGAAATCCCCTTGCGACCCCCCCCCCAGGGGTCCTGACCCCCAGGTTGAGAAACACTGATCTAGGACCTTAAGATCTTCTGGGGAGGCCCTGCTCTCGGTCCTGCCTTCTTCACAGATTCGGATGGCAGGAGCGAGGGACAGGGCCTTCCAGCAGTGGACCCTCGGCTATGGAACGCCCCCTAGGGATATCAGATCAGCCCCCACCCTCCTAACATCCCACAAAAAAAGTTAAAACCTGGCTTTTTGAGCAAGCTTTCCCAAATGCAGTGTAGCAGACAAACTCTGATCTTCGGAATGACTGGACAGTGCGATTGGGTAACGATTTTAGTAATGAGACGCTGAGGATTTATACTTTTATCGGTTTTATTTTATTATATCTAATGTTACTTATGCTAAATATTTTTAATTGTTTTTATGTTGTTGCAGGCATCGCATTGTGCCTTTTGCAAACCGCCCTGAGTCGCCTTCGGGCTGAGAAAGGCGGTATATAAATATGGTTAATAAATCTATATAAATAAAAATGTAATGTTCGTTTGTGGGATTAACATAATTCAAAAACCACTGGACGAATTCACACCAAATTTGGACACAAGACACCTCTCAGGCCCACAAGTGACCGTCACTCATAAAAACACTGAACAACACAGCAGAAGGGACTTAAAAAGCCAAAAACCAAAAAAAGACAACGCATGCACAAAACTGGACTTGACCGCGCTGGCCCTCATGTAACAGGATAATCATTTTGAGAAATTTGGGGGGGACATCCTAGTCGTTCCAGGATCTGCCACAGACTACTGCCTACTGTACCATTATACTGTAATATTATTAGTAATATTACACATAATATAACATATATAATTAAAATATGGTATTATTATTAGTATTATATTGTATCACATTATAATATTATCAAGATTATATGTGTACACAATATATTATATATTTCTAGCAGAGTGCAGGAGAGAAGGTGGCACGGTCTTCCTGGCCCCCTCTCTTCACTCTGGTCCCAGAGCAGCAGTGGGTGCTGGGGGAGGGGCTCCCATCTGAAATGGGACTAAAATGGTCAAGGGTCTGGAGAACAAGCCCTATGAGGAGCGGCTTAAAGAGCTGGGCATGTTTAGCCTGCAGAAGAGGGGACTGAGAGGAGACATGATAGCCATGTATAAAAACGTGAGGGGAAGTCCTAGGGAGGAGGGAGCAAGCTTGTTTTCTGCTGCCCTGGAGACTAGGACGCAATGGAGCCATGGCTTCAAACTACAGGAAAGAAAGGAGATTCCACCTGAACATGAGGAAAGATTTTCTGACCATGAGAGCTGTTCAGCAGTGGAACTCTCTGCCCCGGAGTGTGGTGGAGGCTCCTTCTTTGGAGGCTTTTAAACAGAGGCTGGATGGCCATCTGTCAGGGGTGCTTTGAATGCGATTTTCCTGCTTCTTGGCAGAATGGGGTTGGACTGGATGGCCCACCAGGTCTCTTCCAACTCTAGGATTCTGTGAAATGTAGGAGCTTGTTGACCGAAAGGTCACAGGTTCAAATCCAGGGAGCGGCGTAATCTTCCGGTGTCAGCCCCAGCTTCTGCCAACCTAGCAGTTCGAAAACATGCAAATGTGAGTAGATCCATAGGTACTGCTCTGGCAGGGAGGTAATGGCGCTCCATGCAGTCATGCCGGCCACATGACTTTGGAGGTGTCTACGGACAATGCCAGCTCTTCAGCTTAGAAATGGAGATGAGCACCACACCCCAGAGTCGGACATGACTGGACTTAATATCAGGGGGAAAACCTTTACATTTACCATGAAATGGCTAAACCAAGTCAGGGGTACGAATAGTAAGTTAATTGGGTGGAGTTTAATGCTCCAAGATTATAATTTTGAGATCGTGCCTATTAGAGGAAAGGACGACCTCATGGCGGACGCTTTGTCCAGGGTCTGAGAAGAGAATCCCACGTCCGAGGTGGAGCCAAGAAAGGTGGAATTCAGGCCACCTGGGTACGTTTTGGGGTTCATAGGTTCATAGGTTGCAAGGCCCTCCTGAGGCCTCCAGGGGCTTCAAAGAGTGGGACTCTGGGCCCTGAATCTCCCCCAGCATCCCCTTCCTGGTCACTCAGGACCTGGCCAGGCCGCCACAGAAGGTCTGCAGAACCCTTTGGGCTGGAAAGGCCTCTTCTTCTCCACAGGATCTCCCGGTGGCCCAGTGGGTTAAAGCGCTGAGCGGCTGAGCTTGTTGACCGAAAGAAGATCTGCAGTATAGAATAGATTGCATTTAGATGAGAAAGGAATGGACAGACACTATATCTCTGTCTTGTGGGCAAGACGTGGGCGACTCCAACGTGCCTCCAGCCTCCAAAGGATCCGGCTTCAGCCAGCCATGTTTCCTCACAAAGGGCAGAATGGCAGTTGGAACTGTTGCCTCAGCAGCCAGCCAGAGGCAGCAGCCAATCAGAAACCTGGCCCTGGCACACTCAGCCAATCAGCTGCTGACACCTCTCTCTCTCTCCAGTCAGGCCACCATTTCAAATCCTCTCACTCTGGGCCCATCAGCCCCTCTGGCCTCTCCCTCCTCCTCCTCCTCTTTGCAGCCTGTCTCTCCTCCTCCTTCCTCTCCTTTCAAAGTCTCTGGGTTCTTCTTCACAAGGAAGCCTTTGGATCAGAAGGCACCAGCTGGGTGAATGGGGGGGGGGGGGAGGCTGAACAGTAGCTCAAGGGGAGGCCAGATGGGCCTGGAGGCTGGAGGAGCAGAGGCCCCAGTGGAAGGAGGGCCCGGCATCACCTGGCTCTGAAATGAATAAATAAATAAATAAATAAATCACGGGCGTGGTTTTTTACTCCCCACTAAAAAAGCCTCTTGAACCTTGTTGTCTGATTCTGCTTTTCTTTCACAGAGAAATATGATTGTTGGCTGAGCTTTTTGGAAGGGCCATCTTGGATCCAGTTTGCTTCTTCGACAAACAGTGGTTCCAACATGGAGAGACCCAGCTCACCTGGACCTGAAGCAGGACTTGGGAGCAGTGGGGCATCCTGGGACCTTTCTAGCTCCGACACACAGCACCAGCGCTTCAGGCAGTGCTCCTTCCGAGAGGGCGAGGGGCCCAGAGAGGTTTGCAGCCGCCTCCACTCTCTCTGCCGCCAGTGGCTGAAGCCGGAGCAACACACCAAGGCGGAGATGCTGGACCTGGTGATCCTGGAGCAGTTCCTGAGCATCCTGCCCCCAGAGATGGGCAGCTGGGTCCGAGAGTGTGGGGCAGAGACCTGTTCCCAGGCGGTGGCCCTGGCGGAAGGCTTCCTCCTGAGTCGGGCAGAGGACGAGAAGCAGGAAGGACAGGTGAGGCATTTCCTCTTGGGTTCACTCACCTTGGGACTGATGGATAGGTTACACGTACATCCTGCCTTCCTTCCAAGATGGGGCCCATGTGAGGGAGAAGCCAGGCTCTGCTCCCTCGGCCTCTTTTCCCACCTGCTCTGCCCCTCCTGCCTTCACCTCCAGATCCACTGTGAGCTCAGTTGCTACTCTACTCTAATTTGAGGACCCTGATCTTTCTCCATCCTACTTCTGGAATACTCTGTGCTCTTCCAGGCCCAAAATAACTGCATTGAAGTCATCCAATGGGGAGAAGTTGTTGTTGCTGCTTCTTATTATTATTACTATTATTTCAGCTGCTGGACATAGAGCCCAGTCTCCAAACAAAATGAAACAGTTTCGTTCATCACTTTAGCTGTGAATTCAAAAACTTCCTGTACCAAACTAAAGCTTTGTCGCTATATTTAAAATCTTTTCTCGAACATGGCCACACAGCCCGAAAAACCTACAGCAACCCAGTGATTCCGGCCATGAAAGCCTTCAACAATACATTGTTTTCTCTTAATTTCTAAACCTACTACATTATACAAAACACTCAGCCAATAGGAGTAGATGAAAAAAGGAATAACTTTGCGGGTTCACAGTGCTTCTTAGGGACAGAGTTAGGGTTTCGTGCGGAAGAAAAAGAAATCTTCTGAAGGTTTCTTTGAGCAAAAAAGTTTGGGAACTGCTGGTGTGAACTAGAGTTTATCCCAAGCATAAGTAGGTGCTGCCTTGTTTGCTCTGGACACCGAAATATCTTGTAAGTGGTGTATAAGGACTGAAAAGCAGCATCATTTATGGCCACAGAGATATGCTAAAATGGGACTGGGGTTGTTTTCCCCATTTTCTTTCTATCCCATCAAACATCTTGCTTGCTTTTCCTGCCCCTTTCTTTCTACCCTCAGTAATTTCCCAATGTTTTTGCCTTGCAGGAGATCCTGGCAACAGCGCAAGGTCTTCCTGAGAAGATGGGAGGGAAAGACTCTTCTGAGCCCAGCCTGGGAAAAGGCCCTTCCCTCATTCAGGCCAAGCCGAGTGGAGCATTCGAGGAGAGAGCCACCCAGGAGAGCCTGCCAGAGGAGGGCTCACTCCAGATTTCCTATGCCAGCGATTCAGGGACTTTGGCTCCAGGGAGACGTCAGGACCTCGGGAGGTTTGCAGCCGGCTGCACCTTCTCTGCCGCCAGTGGCTCCAACCAGAAAGGCGCACCAAGGCGGAGATGTTGGACTTGGTGGTCTTTGAGCAGCTCCTGGCTCTCCTTCCCTCCGAGATGTCGTCCTGGGTGAGGGAATGTGGGGCAGAGACCAGTTCCCAGGCGGTGGCCCTGGCAGAAGGCTTCCTCCTGAGCCAGGCAGAGAAGACGCAGGAAGAGGAGACGGTGAGCTCAGTTCATTCTGGCCATTTTGAGGGCCATCCGTATGTCTTGGCACGTTTTTTGAAAATAGCTCTGTGGTTTTTTTAAAAAAAATCACATCATACTACTTCTGGAATACTCTGTGTTCTTCCAGGTGCAAAATAACTGCATTGAAGTCCACCCCGATGTCCCTGAATCTCACTCAGGCACCACCCAGAGCCTCCAGCAGAAGGAGCTCAAGCAGGACGGAGATGGGGCTGCAGCCTTAGAGGGTAAGGAGGAACCCTTCTGGGAGTTTTAGTGTTTTGTGTCAATGCAAATTTTCCTTCAGGGGATTGTAGCACACCCACAATCAGTTTGAGCTAGAGAAGGCATACATGTAGGATCATTTTGGCTTGTAAGGAGTATATAGGTATGATTTGGTGGCAAAAGGTGTGATTTGGAGTTTTCTTTATTGTTCAATTTCTACATTTGCATACTGTTGGGTGGGACTGAAAGATCAGCCGTACGGTATGTTCCCAGGTGAAACCCGAAGCGAAGATGAGCCCTGAAACTGAGCTGGAAGACAAACAGACGAAAAAGAATAACTTGAGTCCATTGAACTACCAAGCCCAGGACTCCTTCCAACACAAGCTCCTTAAATCACTGCTTGAGAATAAATGGCCTAAACTCTAAAACGCTTCTGTCTTCATGGGGTCATTTCCTCATTGGTTTCTTTTTAGGACCATTGTTGTTACCTCTGAGACATATTTCTGTGACCACTTTCCGCACCTTGTTATCTCTTTCCTAGAGGCTGGAACGATGTCATTGCCGAATCCAGAGTCGCTCCTTCCGCTTTGTGAGGGAGTGGAACTGAACCAGGTGAGCAGAAGGATTCCTGGGAGAGGAGGGCTGGAGCTGCCTGGGGGCCATTGGTTGCAAGCTCAGTCATCAAACATCCCTTGAAACAGAAAAGATTGAACCAACATCCATGTCAATCATTTCAAAGAGATTCTTGTAATTATTTTCCTTGATTTCCCTGATTTCCCTTCTTTTCCCACCAGGGCCCAATCGCCTTTGAGGACGTGGATGTCCATTTCTCTTTGGAGGAGTGGGCTCTCCTGGATCCGGGTCAGAAAGCCTTGCACGAGCAGGTCATGGAGGAGATTCGTGGGATGGTGGACTCTCTTGGTAAGGCTCCCTCACTGGGGGGGATTTCTCTTTCAATGATTTCTGGAAACATCCCAGTCACTGAAGGTCCTCAAGTCAGGGCTTAGGTTAGAAATATATAGAATGATAGAATCCTAGAGTTGGAAGAGACCTCGTGGGCCATCCAGTCCAACCCCATTCTGCCAAGAAGCAGGACAATCGCATTCAAAGCACCCCCAACAGATGGCCATCCAGCCTCTGTTTAAAAGCCTCCATAGAAGGAGCCTCCACCACACTCCGGGGCAGAGAGTTCCACTGCTGAACAGCTCTCCCAGTCAGGAAGTTCTCCTTGTCCTCCTTTCCTGTAGTTTGAAGCCATGGCTCCATTGCGTCCTAGTCTCCAGGGCAGCAGAAAACAAGCTTGCTCCCTCCTCCCTAGGACTTCCTCTCATATATTTATACTTGGATATCATGTCTCCTCTCAGTCTTCTCTTCTGCAGGCTTAACATGCCTAGCTCTTTAAGCCGCTCCTCATAGGGCTTGTTCTCCAGACCCTGGATCATTTTAGTCGCCCTCCTCTGGACACATTCCAGCTTGTCAATATCTCTCTTCACTTGTGGTGCCCAGAATTGGACACAGGATGATGCCAGGTGTGGTCTAACCAGGGATGGCCAGGAATAGAACATGGGAATAGCATGGTAGCACGACTTCCTTGGATCTAGGCACTAGGCGCCCATGTATGCAGAGCAAAATCCCATTGGCTTTTTAGCTGCAGCATCACATTCCTGGCTCGTGTTTAACTTGTTGTCCACAAGGACTCCAAGGACTAATATGACATATTAGTAATAGATGAGTCCCTTAGTCTTTCTGATACAGGGGGAAATCTCCCTTCTTTTTCTCTCAGCTGATTTGCTATTTCAAGGTGGCATGTGGTAGAAACTCTTACAGCGTCTCCTCTTGTCCTAAACCTCCTTGTTGAACTTTCTTGGGACCTCAGGTGGGACTGTGGCTCTCGTGTTTTATAACCTTCACGAGGAATAATGTATTGACTTGGTGTCTCGGCAACTGCAATGTTAGCACCAATTCTGACTCAAGTGGGAAGACTTCCATAACGGGAGTCAAGTCCAAGCATACCACACGCTATCATCGCAACTGGGCTCCCTGGGAAATCTATCAAGAGTGATCACCCCAGATCACTCTCTCTCTGTCTCTCCCCCCCCCCCCCAGTGTGTGGAGTGTGAGAGAGAGAGAGAGACAATGAGAGAGAGAGAAAGAGAGAAGGGAGCGGATTGGCTGGAGAAAGTGGCTGGAGAATGGATCATGAAAAAGGACAAACTTCCCCTGGATTCAGGTATGCAGGCGCAGCTATACATCTTTTTATTGGTGTGGTATTCAACCTTGTTTGTCCTCCCAACCAGGCAGGCAACGTCTGCATGTCTGAACACTAAGCTCTCTTTCTACGCTGCCTCTCCCAGCACACAAACAGCCCCTAGCCTGAGTCATTCCCAAGATGGTGACCTGCAACATGATGCGTTATGTGTTCTGTGCTTGTGAATAATTGGGGCTCGGGATTATTTGTGCCCTGGGAGAGGCATATAGCAGTAATCCAACTCTATGCCCCTCTCTTTCAAGTGGTGAGAGTGTCATTCATGGTAGATTCACAATTGCAGAAATCAAATTGAGTCCATCTTTTTGAAACACACTGTAGATTTATTCCACCCTAAAGGTTAGGAAATAGTGAATATCTCCCCTGCCACTTCCCTTAATTCTCATATGTGAAGAAGTTGCAGCTCCCGTGTAAAAGCCTTGCAGAATGACACAGGTATTGAAACCAGAGCAACTGACTGAACAAAGGGACCGTCCACAGAACGGTATTTCCAAGAAGTCTCTGTTATTGTGGCATCTCCATTTATCAGCAGCTCTTTCCTCTGGTGCACAGTCTTCTCACTCCTCACAAATCGGGATGGTCAGGAGGCAATACCCACTCTCTCCGGTGTGGTGTTACGTGGGTGTCACTAGATCTGTTCGAGTTTGGCAGACATTCCTTTTTTTGTTCCCTTCTCTGCCTTCATTATTGTTCTCCCCTTTTTCTTTACAGTCACTATCTTGTCTCTTTCCAGCCTTGTCATGCAAAACCGTAACAATCTCTTTAGCACTCTGACATTAGTTATAGGACCTTCTACGTCGGAGCAGAAAAATCCAACCTTAACTGAGCATGGGAGGAGAGAACTGGAGGTTGGGGAGAGAAATAAAAAGGGAACGGTTGTGAAATGGGTGGTAG
Source organism: Anolis apletophallus (assembly GCA_030556195.1). Lineage (NCBI taxonomy): Eukaryota > Metazoa > Chordata > Lepidosauria > Squamata > Anolidae > Anolis > Anolis apletophallus. Next base: position 12,809 of record JARBWK010000277.1, on the reverse strand, counting down.
CGAGGTAAAGCTTTAGCTAGAGAAAGAAGCCAGCCTTTGAATGTGAAGGGAAAAGTCACCCATTCCCCCAGAAAGAAGGAGACAGAATCAAAAGCCAGGCTGGGCTGAGGAACAGGGAGCCTCTGGAGCATATGTTACTCACCTCTCCCTTCGAGGGGCCAACAAGGTCAAGGTGGATGGAGGTGATCCTTGAAGTGACTGGCTTGACTTTGAAGGAACTGGGAAAAATGGCCACAGCCGACAGGGAGCTCTGGCGTGGGCTGGTCCATGAGGTCACGAAGTGTCGGAAACGAGTGCACGAATAGACAACAACAACTGAGAGGCCCCTGGCAGTCAAACAGTGTCCATCTTTACTGAACAAGGGGTGGGGAGAGGGCAGCAGTTATATCTTATTTTCTTCCATTTCTATGTTGTTTTAAGGATCATTTCAATCTCCTTCTTATACCAATTCCCTAGAGTCCTTGTCACTCACACTGTTTCTGTCCTTCTTCACAGCAGATAACTGGAACACCAAACACAGGAAGCATTTGGGACACAATGGGGGCCTCCCTAGACGCCAGCAAACCCACAGAGAAAGGCGGAGGTTCTGCCAGAGAAAGGCCCTACAAATGCAATGTATGTGGGCAGTGTTTTACCCAAAATATGGGACTCAAACTTCACAAGACACTCAGTGTTGGGAAAAGCCATTGTAAATGGAAAAGATCAGCAAAATATCAGAAGCCATACCAATGCCAGGAGTGTGGGAAATGTTTTGCTCGCAGTTCAGATTTGGTGAGGCACAAAAGACTCCACACAGGAGAAGCCAAGCCAGGAGTGTGGGACCAATGCCAGGAGGAGAGAAGCCATGCCAGGAGTGTGGGAAATGTTTTGCTGACAGTTCAGACTTGGTGAGCCACAAAAGACTCCACACAGGAGAGAAGCCATACCAATGCCAGGAGTGTGGGAAATGTTTTGCTCACAGTTCAGACTTGGTGAAGCACAAAAGACTCCACACAGGAGAGAAGCCATACCAATGCCAGGAGTGTGGGAAATGTTTTGCTGTGAGTTCAGCCTTGGTGAGCCACAAAAGACTCCACACAGGAGAGAAGCCATACCAATGCCAGGAGTGTGGGAAATGTTTTGCTGTGAGTTCAGCCTTGGTGAGCCACAAAAGACTCCACACAGGAGAGAAGCCATACCAATGCCAGGAGTGTGGGAAATGTTTTGCTCAGAGTTCAGCCTTGGTGAGCCACAAAAGACTCCACACAGGAGAGAAGCCATACCAATGCCAGGAGTGTGGGAAATGTTTTGCTCAGAGTTCAGCCTTGGTGAGCCACAAAAGACTCCACACAGGAGAGAAGCCATACCAATGCCAGGAGTGTGGGAAATGTTTTGCTGACAGTTCAGCCTTGGTGAGCCACAAAAGACTCCACACAGGAGAGAAGCCATACCAATGCCAGGAGTGTGGGAAATGTTTTGCTCAGAGTTCAGCCTTGGTGAGCCACAAAAGACTCCACACAGGAGAGAAGCCATACCAATGCCAGGAGTGTGGGAAATGTTTTGCTGACAGTTCAGCCTTGGTGAGCCACAAAAGACTCCACACAGGAGAGAAGCCATACCAATGCCAGGAGTGTGGGAAATGTTTTGCTCAGAGTTCAGCCTTGGTGAGCCACAAAAGACTCCACACAGGAGAGAAGCCATACCAATGCCAGGAGTGTGGGAAATGTTTTGCTCAGAGTTCAGCCTTGGTGAGCCACAAAAGACTCCACACAGGAGAGAAGCCATACCAATGCCAGGAGTGTGGGAAATGTTTTGCTGACAGTTCACACTTGGTGAGCCACAAAAGACTCCACACAGGAGAGAAGCCAGATATGAATAAACATAACAGTTTAAATAATGTACCAGTAAGGCCTTTTCGCGGACCACCCTGAGAATTTGGGGGCTGTTCTTACATGCCTGCAACAGGGAAAAGGCAGGTTCTGGTGCAGTAGAGTAAACTTTCAACGTTTCCCAATGAACACGTGTTTTTGGCTTTAAGTTGGGTTTGTTTTGAACTCTTGTTTTGAACTTTGTTCAGTTTTGGTCTTGTTTGACTTGGAGTTTGGGCTGTTTGTTTTGAAGGAACTGTTTAGTGGAACTAAAAGTTTTAAAGGTTTGACTGGAACCTGTAACTCAAGCACTGAACTACTTGAAACCATAACGCTTTGTACAAGTATTACCTGAAACCATTAAGCTTTTGTGCCTGTTCATAATAAATAAATAATCATCTTTCTTTGTTCATACCAAACAAAAGTCTCTGAATGCCTCTCATACAAACTACACATCTCAGGAGGGAGCTTGTGGAAGAGTTTTATATTTGGTGGCAGCGTGTGTTAAATGTTTAGAAGAAAATAAAGGGCACAGAATCCTCTACAGTCGAGGGACACAAAGTGGGATATTCCTCACAGCTCTTAGGGTTCTGCCGTTGCAGTAAATACCTGATTTCAAACAGAACCCTTTGAGAAGTTCTGCCTAAGATTTGGTAGAGTCCCCCTTCTTGTCGTTTAAATCCCTGAGGTGGGGTCCTGTTCTTGGAGCAGCAGAAAGCCGGCTCTTTGTGACAATCCTTCAGAGGGTTAAATACGATTCTTATGCCACTTATTTTTTAAAAAACATACCACACATACTTGAGTATAAGCTGAGTGTTTCAGCCCTTTTTTTTTGGGTGAAAAGCTCCTTTTGGCTTATGCTCAGGTGAGGGTCCTGGCGGGAAGGCGTGAAGCTGAAAAAGCCCTCCTTTAATCCCAATGCCTTTCCCGCCAGGACCCTCACCTCTGCCGCCGCGCCGGGTGCCTTTCCAGGCAATTACCAACTCTGCTGCTCCTTTGATATGTATTTCCCATCTCACCCCCACGTAGTATAAAAGCCGCCTTGGAAAAGTTACCGTGCCTGCGGCAAAAGAAGGAGAAAGGAAGGCATGCATGCGGCAATAACAGGGAGGGAGAAGCACACCTCCTTCCCCCTCCTATCGCCGTGCATGCACCCTCCAGCAGGGTTGCTGTGAAGAGAACAGAGAGGGTGCGTGCACAGCAAGAATAAGAGAAAGGGAGGCGCATGCGCAACCTCTTTTTTGTGGCCCACGCCTCCCCTTATCTTGCCATGCATGCACCCTCTCTGCTGGGTTGCTGTGCGAAGAGCAGAGAGGTTTGCGTGCACGGCGAGAGGAAAAGAAAGGGGGATAGGAGTGGGGAGGGAGGCATGCAAAGAGTTCCACTGCTGAACAGCTCTCTCACACAGAGGGGGGGGGATTCTTCCTCGTGTTCAGGTGGAATTTCCTGTCGTTGTCATCAGAGTGGGACAGTCTTCTCTTGAATGACAGTTTTCTGCAAATATTCAACAACATCTACTGTTGCCTCAATTCATGTAATTTTATTGCTGTCTATTTTTGTCTTTGAAATTGACCAGGAGCTGCTGCATTTCCTACCCTGGGCTTAAACGCGAGTCAATAGGTTTTCCCAGTTTTTTGTGCTAAGGCCATTCAATGCTAATGAAGGAGATCAATGGAAACATCCACACTTGCCTCCAACAGACAGTTCTTTCTCCCTCCCTCCCTCCCACATACAGGGATGCCCATGCCAACCCCACTGGCCCAGTTTGCAAGAGGCCTCCCTCCCAACCTCTGGGGCTGCCTTTAGCCAGAGAGAGATGCGGGGGAAAGGTCAGGAGAGAGTGCTTCTGAAGCCTGCACAGGCAGCCCGGAAAGCCAGTCACAACAACAACAACAACAACCCAGGGGTGCCTGAGAGAGCTTCAGAGGGAGAGAGAGGGGGGATCATCCCTCCCTGAGGTCCCCACACAGCCTGGCCAGCCCTGGCCCTCTCCTTGGGCCTCCCCTTTGGCGCCCACAGCACGGCCAGCCCTCCCCCCCGGCCAGGCCTCCCCCCTCCCTTGCCAGGCCTCCCTCTTGCCAGGCTGGGCCAGGAAGGAGAGAGAGAGAGGCGCCTCTCCTCTTCTGCCTGGGTCTCCCTCTGGGTCTCCCTCTGGGTCTCCCTCTGGGTCTCCCTCTGGGTCTCCCTCTGGGTCTCCCTCTGGGTCTCCCTCCTTCTGCGGTCCTGCTCCTTTAAGGCCAAGCCCCGCCCCTCTTTGGGCGCCTGTCTGCGCCAGCCATGTCAGGCACTGGCGGAAGTAGGGCTCCGTGGTGACGTCACGGCAAGGCCGGCCCCGCCCCGTTCCCTTGGAGACAAAGGGGAGGGGGAGGCATCGCGGGCGGAAGTGAGGGCGGCGCTTCCGGTGGGGCCTAGTCGAGGGAGAGGCAGCCACGCTTCCCAGGTGCAGCGGAAGGCTCCCGCCTGTGAGTGGACGCAGGGAGGGAAGGCCAGGTGAGCGCGTGAGGGAGGGAGGGAGGGGCGGGGAGAGACGAGGCTGCGGCGGCGTGGAGGGAGGTCTCTGTGTCCGCAGAGAGGGCCCGCTTGCCTTCCTGGCGGCCTGGCCTGGCCTGGCCTTCCTTCCTTCCTTCCTCTGGGGTGAGGATTATTACCTCAGGCCTCGACCAGGGAGGGGGCCCGAGGCCTGTGCTCAGGAGTCCGGGCCAGCCTGGGAGGGAGAGGAGGAGGCCCCCCTCGGGAAAGGCCCCCGGGCGCCAAGGGAAGGCCGCTCCCCTCACCCCCCTTCCTCACCCCCTTCCTCGGCCCCAAAACCCTCCCCTTGGCCCTAAGTGTGTGTGTGTGTGTGGGGGGGGGTGCCAGTCTGGGCCCAGGCCCCTCTCCAGTGGGGCGGGGGGTCCCCTCTGGGAGAGGGGGCCAGGCGGGAACCCCTCGCCCACAAAGACACCTCGGTGCAGGCAAGCAGATAGGCAGGCGTGTGTGCCAAGGAAGCTGAGGGCGGGGGATGGTGGTCCTGGCCAGGCGCTGTGTTTTGAAAGGGGCTCCTTGCCTTCCAGGGTGGGCTTGAAGGATGCCAGCTGCCCCAGGAGGGAGGGAGGGAGGGAAGCCGGCCCTGTTCCTGTCCTTGGCACCTCCTTCCCCCCTTTCTTCTTTCTCTCCCCCCTTCTATCCTCCCTCCCTTCGTCCCTCCTCTTTCCCTCCCTCTCTCCCTTCTTTTGCTCCCTCTTCTCTCCCTTCATTCCTCTCTTCATCCCTTTCTTCCTCCCTTCCTTCTGCTCTTCCTTTTCTCCCTTCTCTCCCTCCTTCCTTACTTCTACCTTTCCTCCCACTCTTCCTTCCTTGCTCCCTTCCTTCCTCCTCTCTTCCTTCATCCCTTTCTTCCTCCCTTCCTCATGCTCTTCCTCCTCTCCCCCCTTCCTTACTTACACCCCCTTCCTTCCCCCTTCTCTTCCTTCCTTGCTTCATCCCTTCTATCCCTCCTCTTTCCCTCCCTTCCTTTTCTCCCTCCTCTCGTCCTTCATCTCTTTCTTCCACTCTTCTTTCCTCCCTTCTTTCCTTCCCCCCACTCTCCCTTGCTTCTTCTCACTCTTCCTTCCTTACTCCTTTACTCCCTTCCTCTTTCCCTCCCTCCCTTCCTTTCCCTCTTCTCTCTCCCTTCCTCCCTTCCTCCCACTCTTCCTTCTTTCCTCCCTTCCTTCCTTCCACTCTTCCTTCCTTACTCCCTTCCTTCATCCCTTCCACCCTTCTTTCCCTCCTCTTTCCCTCTCACTCCTTTTCTCCCTCCTCTCTCCCTTCATCCCTTTCTTCCACTCTTCCTTCTGTCCTCCCTTCTCCCTCTCCTTCATCACTTCCTTCATCCTTGCCCACCTTCCGCACTTCTGCGCCTCCTCCTCCCTCCCGCTCTTCCTTCTGCCCTTCATACAAACATATTTATAGAGGGACTAGCTTGGGGACCTGGCCCTGCCCGGGTTATTTGAGAAGCGCAGCAGGATGTAGAGTGGGTCATGGGGGCTCTGTGTGCCAGGTTTGGTCTTGATCCATCATTATTGGGAGTTGCAGTGGTATCATGAAATTACTGAAGGTAGTGCAAGTCCCATCATCTCTGTCCCCCCCAAGTGTAGTAGGATGTAGATTGGGTCATGGGGGCTCTGTGTGCTAAGTTTGGTCTGTATTGGTGAATGGATGAGGGGTGCATTGTTTTTCGGAAGTGAGTGAAGGTACTTCAAGTCCCATCATCCGTGGTCCGTCTCACAGTAAACTGCACCAGGCTGTAGAGTGGGTCATGAGGGCTCTGTGTGCCAGATTTGGTGTTGATCAGTCATTGGAATAGGTTAGTAGCAGGATTGGGAAGTGAGGGAAGGTACTGCAAGTCCCATCATCCATGTTCTGTCCCCCTCCAAACTTCAGTAGGATGTGGAGTGGGTCACTGGGGCTCTGTGTGGCAAGTGTGGTCTTTATCGGTGTTTGTTGGGGGCCGTAGTGGTCTGTGGGAACAGAGGGGTGTGAAAATACTACAAATTCCATCATCCATTGTCAGTCGTCCCCTGAACCTCACCAGGACGTGAAGGCAGTCATGGGGGTTCTGTGTGCCAAGTTTGGTCTCAATCAGTAATTGGATGAGGGTCGCAGCAGACTTGGGAAGTGAGTAGAGGTACTTAAAGTCCCATCATCCATGGTCCACCCTCCTCCAAACTGCACCAGGATGTAGAGTGGGTCATGAGGGCTCTGTGTGGCAAGTTTGGTGTTGATCAATCATAGGATTAGGTTTGTAGCAGTCTTGGAAAGTGAGGGAAGGTACTGCAAGACCCATCATCCATGTTCTGTCCCCTCCAAACTTCAGCTGAGGACCCGGCGGTGCCCGGGTATTTGAGGAAGGCATTGTGTGCCAAGGTTGGTCCGTATCAGTTGTTCATTTGGCTCGCAGTGGTTTCGGGAAGTGAGTGAAGGATTATGGACCATGGACCATAATCCATGGTCCATCCTCCTTCAAATTTCACCAGGATGTATGGGGTTCTGTGTGGCAAATGTGGTCTTGAACAGTCATTGAATGAGGGTCGCAGCAGTCTCAGGAACTGAGTGGAGGTACTTCAAGTCCCATCATCCGTGGTCCATCCTCCTGAAAACTGCACCAGGGTGTAAAGTGGGTCATGGGGGCTCTATGTGCCAAGTTTGGTCTTGATCGGTCACTGGATGAGAGTCGCAGCGGTCTCAGGAAGTGAGTAAAGGTACTGCAAGTCCCATCATCCATAATCCGTCCTCCCCCAACTGCACCAGAATGTTGAGTTGGCCATGGGGGCACTCTTTGCCAAGTTTTGTCTTTATTGGTAATTGGATGAGTGTCGCTGTGGTCTCAGGGAGTGGAGGTACTTCAAGTACCATCATCCATGGTCCATCCTACTCGAAGCTGTACCAGCATGTAGTGTAGGTAATGGGAGCTCTGTGTGCCAAGTTTGGTCTTGATCAGTCATTGGATGAGGGTCGCAGCGGTCTCAGGAAGTGAGTGGAGGTACTTCAAGCCCCATCGTCCATGCTCTGCTCTTCTCCAAACTGCACCAGGACATAGAGTGAGTGGAGGTACTTCAAGCCCCATCATCCATGCTCTGCTCTTCTCCAAACTGCACCAGGACATAGAGTGGGTTATGGGGGCTCTGTGTGCCAAGTTTGATATTTATCGGTCTTTGTTGTGGGCCACAGTGGTCTCTGGGAAGCAAAGCGCTTTGAAGTACTACAAATCCCATAATCCGTGGTTCATCTTTCTCAAACTGCACCAGGACGTAAAGGGCATCATGGGGGTTATGTGTGCCAAGTTTGGTCCAGGCTCACACCCGTGCTGGTCAGAGTAAGTGAGTGAAGGTACTGCAAGTCCTTCAAACTGCACCAGAATGTAGAGTGGGTCTTGGGGGGTGTCTGTGTACCAACTGTAATCTTGTTCTGTCATTTTTGGGGCCTAGTCAGGAAAATAAAGTTAAGTAAGCCTTTCTGTCAATTCAGGCTGAGGCCTAGTCAGGAGAATCAAGTTGAGGAAGCCTTACTGTCAATACAGGCTGAGGCCTAGTTTGTAAAATCAGCTGAAGGAAGCCTTTTTGTAAAGAACTCTGTCTGGCACCTTTGAGATTTGGGATGTTGGAATGCTGGCCAATCCATGGTCCAGCCTCCCTCAAACTGCACCAAGACGTAAAGCGGATCTTGGGGGTTCTGTGTGCCAAGTTTGGTTTTGTTGTCTCATTGTTGGGGGCTGCATAGTGTTTTGGACTTAAACTCCCACCATGCCTGACTGCCTCAGGCCTTTTCCTTACCTCCCTCTGGCACTTTAGAGTCTCGGAATGTTCGTGGCTGGCCAATGGGAGTCGTTTATGCAAATAATGCTGCCACATATCCTTCCTGGCCTGTGAAAGTGGCTGCCACATATCCGCCCTCCCGCCCTCCGCATACACACATACCCGCATACCCGCATACACACATACAAACATTCCGTTTTATAAAGGTATACAGATGATCTGGATGTAGGAGTGAATTCTGAGGTAGCAAAGTTTGCAGACGACACTAAATTGTTCAGGGTAGTTAAAAATGAAACTGATTGTAAAGAGCTCCAGAAAGATCTCTCGAAATTGAGTGAATGGGCAACAAAGTGGCAAATGCATTTTAACCTAAACAAGTGTAAAGTCATGCACATCGGGGCAAAGAACCCCAACTACACCTACAAATTGATGGGGTCAAAGCTTTCCGAGACAAACCAGGAAAGGGATCTTGGGGTTTTGGTGGACAGCTCAATGAAGATGTCAACCCAGTGCGCTGCAGCAGTGAAAAAAGCAAATTCTATGCTAGGCATGATCAGAAAGGGAATCGAAAATAGGTCAGCAAATGTTGTATTACCTCTCTACAAATCGATGGTAAGGCCACATTTGGAGTACTGTGTACAATTCTGGTCTCCGCACCTTAAGAAGGATATAACGGAACTGGAAAAGGTACAGAAAAGGGCAACAAGAATGATCCAAGGGATGGAGCGGCTCCCTTATGAAACCAGGTTGCAACGCCTTGGTCTTTTCAGCCTTGAAAGACGGCGTCTAAGAGGTGACTTGATCGAAGTGTATAAGTCTATGCATGGGATAGAAAAGGTGAATAAAGAAAAACTGTTTTCTTTGTCACAAAACACTAGGACTAGGGGGCACTCCCTGAAGCTCCAAGGTAGGAAAGTTAGGACTAATAAAGGGAAATATTTCTTCACCCAGAGGGTCATTGGGTTATGGAACTCACTTCCAGAAGAGGTTGTGACAGCCGTCAGCCTGGACAGCTTCAAGGCAGGATTAGACAGATTCATGGATACCAAGTGTATCGGTAGTTACTGAAAAGGACATTCAAGTGCCACCTCGGAGTTGGTTGAGGCAGGCAGGATTTTCCCCGGGTACTGGTTGTGGGGGGTCGGGAGCAGGTTAGGGTTTTGCCCTCCCTTCTGCTCGAGATCCCCGTGTACAACTGGGGGCCACTGTGTGATACAGAATGCTGGACTAGATGGGCTGAGCCCCGATTCAGCATGGCTCTTCTTATGTTCTTATGTTCTTAAGGCCCTCTTCGACACTCTCTTTTTTAAACAGTATATTTAATGGTTTCAGCTTTACAATATCTGGCTTACACTTAGTTTCCGTTGATGCCTCAAAACAAGAAAAGACAACCAGAAAAAAAACCTGTTTTGGTTGGGCTGTGTTATTATCAGTGGATTCTGTCAGCACTCATATTTAAAAAAGAAGGGGGGGGGGCTGACGTTGAAAAAATAACCCCAAAAGATGGAGCACAAGACCCAAGAAACTGTCCCTAATGGCTTTAATAATAATAATAATAATAATAATACATAGTTTGGAGGACTAAACAGGGTCTTACAAAGGGCTGCTTTCTCATTACTACTCTTGTGTTTGGCAATAAGTGCTAATAATAATAATAACAACAACAACTTTGGTGGACTCTCCTCTCTTTGTTGTCCTCCAACAGTGCCAGGGAAGCCACGAGAGGGTGAGGGCAACGGAGCTGGCCTCCTTCCTTCCTTCCTTCCTTCCTTCTCTCCACTTCCCCCGCCTCCCAAATCCAAAGGCAGCATGCACCCTTGGCCGCGGACCTTATTTCAAGTCTCGTGTCCACAGATTGAAAACCACGGGTTTGAAGCAAGTGTGGATGTTGCAATTAGCAAGCTTGAATAGCATTGAGTGGCTCTGGAGCTGCAAAATCCATACCTCCCAACTGATTGATTTTGTAGCTTCATAGCTACCTAATGCTACTCATGCTTGCTACCTGCAGCGTTCACACTTGCTTCAACACACCAGGGTTATTTCTTCCACCCTGGGCCTTATTCCACAGGTATAGATACCCCCCGCTCTAGAGTAAACGCAGGGAAAGCTGGTGAGGATTGCCCTTCAGAAGCCACCCAGGGCTCGATTCTGATTGGGAGTTGGAATCCCAATCTGGGGCCTCAATGGTGGGAACTACTTATCCGCTCCTCTCTTGGGACCCCCCCAATATCCTCCTGCACTCCTCCTTGCCACCTTCTGCCGGGATGACATGCATGTGATGATATCTGGAAGAGGAGGGGGCGGCCCAAGGAAATGGGTCAGGAGGGCCCACAAAGAGCCCTCGGAAGAACCCGGAGCCCAGTTCCATGGGGCCTTGGCTGGAAGGGACCTCAATGGCAACTCGGCCCAACCCACGGCATCACTCAGCCTTTCGTGAGAGAGAGAGAGAGAGAGAGAGAGAGAGAGAGAGAGAGAGAGAGAGAGAGGTCTACGCCTGTTCTTCTCATCAGATGCTCCAGCTTTTGGTTCTTAAGTGTCAGCAAATCTGCTCATGGATTTTCGCAGACAGTTCCCGTCATTATAAATAAGTAACAAACAAGGGAAGAAATAGTCTCATCCCTGCCCTGTGACGAAGGCACTCCTTTCCATATTGTAACTGTCTTTAATGCCTGGATGATGATGATGATGACCATTACTACTACTATGTTTGTACCCCAATTTCCTCTCTCAAGACGAGGCTCAAGGTGTCTCTCAATAGTAAAAAAAAATGCAACTTTTAAAACCCACAAGATATAAATACGAAACGGAATCAAACACAGAACTGATAAAAACGAATGGGTTGAACCTGGATCTCTCTTCTCTTCCCTCTTCAAGGGGTTCAAAATGGGGGACACATTTCAGGAACTCAAGGAAAGGGATCCTTCCCAGAGCGAAGCGCAAACAAGCCTGGCTGCCTTTGGATGCCGAACCAGCCAAGACATTATTTTGCACATCGTTCATGCAATTTGACAGCCCAAACCTCCCCCAAACTCTGCCAGCCTCACTCCAGGGCACCTGGTGTCCCTAGAGCACACATCTGGCTGAAACGAGCAGATATCAAAACATATCAAAACATCCTGAAAGCCTCAGGAGGACCTAGCAACCTATTAACCTATGAACCCCAAAATGTACCTGTCCTGGCTCCACCTCGGACGTGGGATTCTCTTCTCAGACCCTGGACAAAGCGTCCGCCATGACCTCGTCCTTTCCTCTAATACGCACGATCTCAAAATTATAACCTTGGAGCATTAAACTCCAACCAATTAACTTACTATTCGTACCCCTGACTTGGTTTAGCCATTTCGTAGTAAATGTAAAGGTTTTCCCCTGATATTAAGTCCAGTCATGTCCGACTCAGGGGTATGGTGCTCATCTCCATTTCTAAGCTGAAGAGCTGGCGTTGTCCGTAGACACCTCCAAAGTCATGTGGCCAGCATGACAGCATGGAGTGTCACTACCTTCCTGCCAGAGCGGTACCTATGGATCTACTCACATTTGCATGTTTTCAAACTGCTAGGTTGACAGAAGCTGGGGCTGACACCGGAAGATTACGCCGCTCCCCGGATTTGAGCCTGTGACCTTTCAGTCAACAAGCTCCTACATTTCATAGAATCCTAGAGTTGGAAGAGACCTGGTGGGCCATCCAGTCCAACCCCATTCTGCCAAGAAGCAGGAAAATCACATTCAAAGCACCCCTTACAGATGGCCATCCAGCCTCTGTTTAAAAGCCTCCAAAGAAGGAGCCTCCACCACACTCCGGGGCAGAGAGTTCCACTGCTGAACAGCTCTCATGGTCAGAAAATCCAGGTTCTGCTAAAAATATAATATATTGTGTACACATATATTTATTATTATAATGTGATAAAAATAATACTAATAATAATACCATATTTTAATTGTATATTTTATATTATGTGTAATACTAATAATTTAGTATTGTTGTATTAAATTGTGTTGTGATTGCTTTATATGTACTGTGCAAACCGCCCCGAGCCTGCTGGAAGGAGCGGTATATAAAAATGAATAATAAATAAATAAATAAATAAATAAATTACTAATAATAGTATAATATAAAGGTACAGTACAATAGTCTGTGGCAGATCCTGGAACGGCCAGGATGTCCCCCCCAAATGTTTTTAAATGATTATCCTGTTACATGAGGGCCAGCGCGGTCAAGTCATGTTTTGTGCATGCCTTTTTTTGGCTTTTTAAGTCCCTTCTGCTGTGTTGTTCAGTGTTTTTATGAGTGAGGGTCACTTGTGGGCCTGAGAGGTGTATTGTGTCCAAATTTGGTGTCAATTCGTCCAGTGGTTTTTGAGTTATGTGAATCCCCCAAACGATCATTACATTTTTATTTATATAGATTTATTAACCATATTTATATACCGCCTTTCTCAGCCCGAAGGCGACTCAGGGCGGTTTACAAAAGGCACAATTCAATGCCTGCAACAACATAAAAACAATTAAAAACATTTAGCATAAATAACATTAGATATAATAATATAAAACCGATAAAAGTATAAATCCTCAGCGTCTCAATGTTAAAATCGTTACCCAATCGCACTGTCCAGTCGCTCCGAAGATCAGAGTTTGTCTGCTACACTGCATTTGGGAAAGCTTGCTCAAAAAGGCAAGTTTTAATTTGGGGGGG
>JARBWK010000276.1:2500-39974 GCA_030556195.1 Anolis apletophallus | reverse complement strand
GGGTCTAAGAAGACGGCCAGATTCTTTACCAGAGACCGACAGCGTAATGCCTTGCCATCCAGGGTAGGTAACTGGATCTCCCCACTCTACGAACAACCCAGCCAAAGGATCTCCATCTTTGCTGGATTCACCCTCAACCTGCTGGCACGCAACCATCCAGTGATGGCCTCAAGGCACTGATGGAAATTATCGGGTACGGAGTCCGGCTGGCCTTCCATCCTCAGAACGAGCGGAGTGTCATCAGCGTACTGATCGCACTCGAGCCCAAAGCTTCACACCAGCTGAGAAAGTGGTCGCATATAGGTGTTTAATAACAGAGGGGAAAGAGTGGACCCCTGAGGGACCCCACATGTAAGAGGGGCCCACTCGGAGACCAAATCTCCCCTCTCTGCTGTCCCCGATAGTGGAGAAAGGAGGACAACCATTTGAGGGCCGCCCCCCTAACTCCAACCACGGCTAAGCGGTGGGTCAAAAGATTGTGGTCGACCATATCAAACGCTGCCGTGAGGTCCAATAACACGAGCAGCGCTGACCCACCTTGATCCATCTGGCAACGAAGCTGCTCTGTGATGGAGACCAGCACAGTCTCTGTCCCGTGCCCAATACGGAAGTCCAGCTCTGTCATTTAGGAACTGCTGCAGTTGCTCCGCTGCTGCCCTCTCAATCACCTTACCCAGAAACGGAAGATTTGACACCGGGCGGTAACTGGAGAGAACCAAACGATCTAAGTCCGGCGGTTTCTTCAGCAGCGGTGATACCATAGCCTCTTTTAAAACCTCTGGAAAGACTCCTTGCTCAAGGGAGCCATTTACTATATTCAACAGAGGGCGCCAAGAGGGACACGGGTCGAGGGAGCGGGTCGTGGTTGGTCTAACTGCAGTCATGATCCTATCGACAGCCTCTCCGTTGAGGGTGGGCCCAGCGATTGACGACGGAGTCTCAAGTTGGCTCACTATGAATTGTGGCAGGGAGGTCCCGGCGGAGGAGCGAGATCTTGTCTGCGAAATGGCTCTGAAAAGCCTCGGCTGAAGGGGCCGAATCATTACTGTTTGGGACAGTAGGGACCGTTGTCAAGGATTTAATAATCTTAAACAATTGTGCCAGGCGTGAGCTAGCAGACGCTATCAATGAAGCATAATAGACTTTTTTCGTTTCAGTGATGGCATGCTCATAAGACTCTCTAAATAGCTTATAAGCTGATCTCGATGCTTCATCACAGAGTTCTCACCCCACATCCTTTAGTCGTCTCTTCTCCCACTTCATCGTTCGTAGTTCCTCGGTGAACCAAGGCGATCTGTTCTTACAGGGTCGGAGAGGGCGTCTAGGGGCGATCTCGTCTAGTGCATTGGATAGTTTGGTATTCCATGAATCCACTTGCAGTTCGATCGAGTCACTGACAGGTTCCAGAGCCCTTAGCTTAGCATTCAGGAACCTATCAGGTTCCATAAGTCTCCTCAGGCAAACCCAAATCGGTTCAGTGCCTATCCCGTGTGTGTAGGCATGCTCCCACCGGATTCCCAGGACACAGTGGTCTGACCATGGAACCTCTGTGACAGAGGTTAGGGTCAGTTGGATTCCTGCACTGAAGATCCAATCCAGTGTGTGTCCAGCCTGATGTGTGGGCCCAGTATTACAAAGTGAGAATCCTGGTGCCACCATGGTCGACACCAGGTCCTCAGCTGCTGTTGAATAAGAGTCTGCATCAGCATGGACGTTGAAGTCCCCAGAACAATAAGCCTGGGGAACCTCAAGGACCACTCCGATACAGCCTCAAGCAGCTGGGATAGACTGCCGGTGCGCTAGGCTCCCGGTACACCAGCAGAAAGGCCATGCTCTCCTGTGAATCCCAGACAAGGCCGACACTTTCAATACCAAAGATGTTCAGAGCAGGAACTGCCTTGAGAGATAAACTATCTTGGGGGAGCACTGCCACCCCACCCCCACCACACCCCGTCACCCTGTCTGCATCTGGTGGGTGATTACATAACCTGGATATGCTAATTCTTGGAGGACGATCTCGTCTCCCTCTTGGAGCCAAGTTTCTGTGATACAAGCTAAGCTGGCCCCTTTGTCAGTGAGAAAATCCCTGGTGGTGGCAGTTTTGTTTCGAACAGACCTAGCGTTCACCAGCACCAGAGTTGGAGGGGAGAGAACGGGAAGCCTGTCACAGGTGTACCTGGGGATAGCATGCAGGTCAGAGGGGGGGTCGAGTCTCCCGTCGACTCAGCCTCCCTCTAGTATTCGGCCTGTGGCTACCACCATACTTCCCCCTCCCAGAGATCACCAGAATTCCCGACTCCCGACTAGATTCCATGGCAAACTGATAGGTGCCCAACCACCTGACAATTCCCTGAAAAGGGGGAGGGGGCTAGATGCGGTGTGGTCATAAGCAGAGCCCTCAAACTGACGCAGGGCAGGTGTAAATATTGCGTCACCAGGACGTCTCGATGGTTGCTTCCTAAGCAAACAGGTCATGTCTTTGGTGGTGGATTTCATAAGGCTCCTCCCTTCAGGAGCACTCCCCCATATTCACAAAGTTCAAGCTACTTTTGAATGCGAGACTGGGCTTTTTAGGGGGCACTGATGTATCGTAACCCACCCCCCAAAAGGTTCTAGATTTAAACCTTCTCTGGTTCCGCTCCTTCAGGGGCCTTCGTATTGTGTGCTCAGCCATTTGTTCTGCCGGAATCCTATCTTTCTGGGCATCCCCAAGAACTCCTTCCCTTGATGAGGAGATTGCAACGCTGCCGACAGCAACCTTCTCCACATCGGGACATCCCGGGCAAACCGAGGCCTCCCCCCAGGATCTCTGAAAGAAAGGGAGCTACCGCTCAGCGATTCCACCATCCTTCCACGCAGACCACGGGCAAGGGCCAGCCGAATCCAGACCAAAGGGGCAGCCTCCAAACAGGCATTCCGGGTGCCCCAGATCCCAACGTCCAGCCTCCAGCTCTCGGCCTCCTCGCCCCACGGCATGCCCTGAGGTAGGGAGGCAACCGAACAAGGCCGTCCCTCGTCTATCCTATTCCGTTAGGAGGAAATGCACTAGCCCCGTCTCTGACCTTTCGCTTGTTTGGCTAGTTGTTTGGCTGGTTTTCAAGCTGTCTTGGTTAATATTCCGTCTGTTTAGTTCTTCCTGTCCCATAGGGATCCCATCTGGCGATTCTGGGAATATCGGGGACTTCGGAACCCCATCCGGGGTCCGTAGGATCATCCGATCTGCGGCGTTCTCAGCGTCCATGACCACCCTTAACCTAGAAACCGCTGTCGGAGATTTCGTGCTTCCTCCATTCTAAAAACTTGTGTTGAGCAAGTTGGCAACAACATCAACTGCTCCCCGGTCAGTCTCTTCAGTAAGACTAGTCCCAACAGGCAGACTCAGCAAAGTCAAACGGAGCCCTCTCAAAGCGCTGCCTCCCGTGACGCCATCTTGCCTTTTGCTAATTTCCTCGTTACCTGTGCAGGGAATGTCCGCATATGTGGGCCTCAGATGCACCTTGTCACGTGTGGTCTCCTTCATAATCGTGTACCTTCACTCACTTCCCGAGACTGCCGCGACCCTCATCCGATGACTGATTGTGACGAATTGCCTACCTTTAGACCTTTAGTATAAGCTCAGGAATGAGTTCTTTTAACAGCAGACACGGCAGCAAGGGAAGGGCAAGATAAGAAGCACAGAGTTCGGGGTAGCCCATTCATTACGGGATCATAGGCCGTCTGTAGCTAGTTTCCTGATT
This sequence comes from Anolis apletophallus, assembly GCA_030556195.1. NCBI lineage: Eukaryota > Metazoa > Chordata > Lepidosauria > Squamata > Anolidae > Anolis > Anolis apletophallus. The sequence continues at coordinate 36,237 of JARBWK010000276.1, read as the reverse complement.
GTCTGAACATGTGCAGAGCCGAATAGGTATGAGGATGAACAACCAAGGGCCCCCTGCGTTCAAGTTGTTCTGACCGGCAGCAGGGAGTTCCATAGTTTGGGCCAGCATCGCTGGAAGTGTGGCTATAGCAGCAGCCTCAACAAGCAACCATTCTTTACTTTGCTTTCTTCCCCTGATCCTAACATTGTAACACATCCCCCAATAAAGTATCATTCAATTGTAACTTTTCCCTCTCCATAGTGATACTTTGTGTCCTCTATTGTCTCCAACTCTCTCAAAGCGTGAACTTTCCCCTTCCTGAGCCACAGGTCACTGCTCACTTGCCTGGGATGCTCTTACAATATCCCGGGGAGGCCGAAACTGCGTCCCTCTGAACCACGGATACGGAAACCCTCCCTCCTGAGGCAAAGGGCTGGGTGGCAGGCCCGGATCATTACCTCTTGCCACTCTAGGCCACAGTTCAAAATTACGCCCCCCCCCCAATTGGCTGCCGCAATGGCGGCAGCCAATCGGGAGTGCCCGAGGCGGTGCTTAGCTGATAAGCACTGCCCCGGGCAACCCCCATTGGCTGCCACCACCGCGCTAGCTTTTCCTGCTTCTATTATGCTTAGCAGAAGCAGGAAAAAGTAGCACGGCAGCGGCAGCCAATTGGGGGTGCCTGAGGTGGTGCTTAGCTGCTAAGCGCCGCCCCGGGCAACCCCCATTGGCTGCCGCCACGGCGCTAGCTTTTCTTGCTTCTTCTATGCTTCGCAGAAGCAGGAAAAGTTAGCCCGGTGGCAGCAGCCAATCGTGGGTGCCTGAGGCGGTGCTTAGCTGCTAAGCGCCGCCCCAGGCAACCCCCATTGGCTGCCGCCGCCGCGCTAGCTTTTTCTGCTTCTTCGCGGCAGCAGCAGCCAATCAGGGGCGCCTGAGAGGCAGTGCTCACCGCGGCTTGGCTCCTCCCACTCCCTCCCTCCTCAACTTCAAGCTTGAAGGTCACCATTTTGGGGAAAAAATTAAATTAAAAAAATAATTAATTGGGGGGTCCGGATTTGCCGCCTCCCAATGGCTGCCGCCCTAGGCCATGGCCTAGGGTGGCCTTATGGATGATCCAGGCCTGCCGGGTGGGAAGGGCCTCAGGCATCTAGCTAGGTCCCTGCCTCCAGCTCCTCCTTGGGGGGGAGGGGAGGGGATGGGGAGAAGTCCAAAGGCCCATTCCCCCTCCCCCCCTCTCTCCCCACCTGCCTCCCTCCCTTCGTTTTCACTTTGCAAGGTCTTTGCTTGGCAAGAGGCTGCTTTCCGGGAAAGGGAAGCGGGCGTGGTGTTCCCTCCTCCTCCTGCCCCACCCCTCCCGAGCTCCTTATTTGCTGCCCCCTCCCCACCCCCACCCCTCACTCTGCAGACTCTGGGTGCCCGAGAAGGAGAAGGAAGGGCCCGGCGGTGCCACAGAAAGGAAGAAGCAGAGCCAAAGGGGAAGGAAAGGGAACCGTGGGCAGCAGGCAAGTGGCAGGGGGGGGCATTGGGGGGGCGCCTTCCAAGGGGGGAAAGCGGTGCGGGCGGTGCTGGGCACGATATGGAAGCTGCGGTTCTTCTGGGAGGGAAAAAGTAGGATGGCTGGGTCCGGAGGCTCCAAGCATTACGCATTTCCCACAACGGAGGTGGTGAATAAGGGAAGGGGAGAGCGGCAGGCAGGCAGGCACATGGAGGGAGGAGACTTCGTAGTTGCATTTGGTGGAAGGAGAGAATGGAGGGGGTTAGGGTCAGGGTTCGGGGTTATCTCTTGGCTTTTCTTTGCGAACGAAGATTCAGGAAGGACTCATCCCACACTTTCCACAAGCGCATTGTTGGTTCGGAGGTTGGGTGTGTCCTTCGAGCCTGTGCAATGGGTTTTTCTGGTGGAGCGCAGCGTGCACAGAACTGGCCTCACCCTAGGTTAAACCAAAGGTTCCTCTGCCGGGGCCTAGCAAGCTGGGACGGTGGCAGCGAGGTCCTTAGGTCATATGTTTGGTTTGAGTTTTCTTCACTAGACGGTTGACCTTAAAGGGTTAGACAAGCACCGTCTGCCCGGGTTTGAAACCAGAGTTTTCCTTCTCCTCGGATAGTTGCCAAAAGGCTGGATGGAGAGCCCACCCTGCCTGTTGACGCTGTTGGTCAGACCCTTCTTCGGTTGTGACCTGTCTGGCATGGGAGGCCCTGCCGGTGGGTATTATGCCCCCGCCAGCATAGCTCACAACGTCGTTAGGGTACGCAAGCCTCTCCCCCACAACAACGGGGTGCCAACGGAGAGGAGGGTTCGGGGTAATAGTAGTCCTAACCCTCAACCTCAACCTAACCCTCTCATTTCTCTCCTTCCACCAAATGCAACTACGAAGTATCTTCCCTCCGTCCCTCCCTCCGTCCGCCTGCCAGCCGCTCTCCCCTTCCCTTATTCACAACTGTGGTTGCGGAAAGTGCGTATTGCTTCCGGACCCAGCGATCGTCCCACCCCCCCCCCCCACCAGGAAAGATACAAAGAATAACAGGAATAACAAAGGTCGGGGGAGGGTTGGGGGCTGTCCGGAGGACTCCCCCTCGAAGTGAACGGGGGGGGGGGGGCTGAGGCTGGGTGGCAACTTGCTCCCTCCCCCTTGCTCTATTCCAGGGCTGCTGCTTCTCCAACATTTCCAGCCTTTGGGCCCTTTTCGAAGCCACAGTTTCCGGCCCGGGAGCCCAGGAAGGTCGAGATGGGGCAGATCATAAGCATCTTGGCAGCAGCACTCCGGTCCCAAAGGCGACTCCAGGCGGCGCACAGATTGCCAACAATGAGGTGCCACCAACAAACACTGAATATCAGATAATAGACATCCATACAAAAACCAGTTAAAACTAGAATTACTAATGTCCACCAGTTCGACTCCTTCTCCATTTGCTTCGCCGAAGCCGTTCCGTGTTCGTGATTTCATCATATCGCATTGATCCCATGACTCCTGTTACTAAAAAAAGCTTGTTCGAAGAGACAGGCGTTTACTCTTTTCCCCAAAAGTTCAGGGGGGATCATAACAATAGCTGGGACCCCAAGGTCGCCCCCCCCGCTTCAGCCCCCTTTATTCTGCCGTGCAGGAAAAGCACAACCAAGTCACCCCCTGAGCAGCGGAAAGGGGTTTCGGAAGCAAAGCAAGGGAGGCGGGAGAACTTGGGGGGCGGGGGAGGAGGAGGGAAGCTCAGAGCCCACCCCCAGGGTGCTTCGCAGACCCCAGGCTCTCCACAGAGAACTGCTGCTCCAGCCTCCCGCCCCCACTTTGCAGGGAAGGCAGCTGTCCCCGGGGCCCCTGTTGGCCTCCCCCCTCCTCCTGAAGGAAGACACCTGGGGGTCCCAGAGAGGAATCCAAGGGGCCCCCCAAGCCACCTGAACTGACCTCCCCCCCCCTTTTCCAGATTCCCTTCCCGAATGGCTCCTCCTGGGGAGGCCCTGATGGCCGGTCCACTCTGCCTGATCGAGAACCGCCCGGACGGGAGGCTGGTGCTGCGAGAGGAGGCCCGGGCGGTCCTGCAGCGCATCCGGCAGCCGGTGGTGGTGGTGGCCATCGTGGGCCGCTACCGGACGGGCAAGTCCTACCTCATGAACCGCCTGGCTGGGAAGAGAACTGGTGAGCGAATAGGGGGAGCAGAGGGCCAGGGAGGGGCTTCCCATCACACTCTTGTGGCCCCCGGGTCCCCTTGGGAGGGAGGGAGGGAGGCAGGCCCGGATCAATACCTTTTGGCGCCCTAGGCCACAGTTCGAAATTACGCCCCCAATTGGCTGCCGCCGTGCCAGTCCTCCTGCTTTTGCTAACGCATAGCAGAAGAAGGAAAAGTTAGCGCGGCGGCAGCCAATTGGGGGCGCCCGAGGCGGTGCTTAGCTGCTAAGCGCCGCCCCAGGCAACCCCCATTGGCTGCCGCCGCCACACCAGTCCTCCTGCTTCTGCTAAGGCATAGCAGAAGCAGGAAATGCTAGCGCCGCGGCGACAGCCAATCGGAGCTCTTTACGACATGTACTGCCGCTGCGCGATGGTAGCTCCCTGGCGCGGAGGTGGGCGGGTCGCTGCTGGGTTCTTCTTTTCCATGGGCTGGAATAACTGGGAGGCGGAACTTCTGCAGCTGCGAGACTACATTACCCAGAAGTCTCGCGGTACTGCGGCGCAAGCAATAAAATAATATTAAAATAAAATGAAATATTTATTTTTCGCCCGTGATTTCTGCGCCCTCCTCGAGTTACGCCCCTAGGCCGTGGCCTAGTGTGGCCTTATGGATAATCCGGCCATGGAGGGAAGGGGCACCTCTGGGTCCAGAGTGAGGGCACAACTTCAGGCCACCCCTCCTGGGAGTTTCACCTGCCTCTGACCCATACAGATTGGGTGCAGGTATTTCCATCGTGCTTTGCTTGACCTCGCTGTTTCAATGATGTTGTATCCCGCTTCGGGTTGCAAAGAGAGCCAGTAAGACAACAACAACAACAACAATGGCATTCTCTATCATTGTCCCCACCCTTTGGAACTCTCTGCCACCGGAGGCCAGGTCACTCCATGACCTTATGGCTTTTAGAAAAGCTTGTAAGACCTGGCTGTTTCGGCAGGCTTTCTGTGATTGAGCCAGTTAACATACACTAGTCGAGGCATTATTGGTGTTAATGTAATCCCTTTTAAACGTTTTATTGCTGTTGTTTTATTACTTACTAGCTTGGGGACCCGGCGGTGCCCGGGTCATTTGAGAAAGGCATTGTGTGTCAAGGTGGGTCCTTATCAGATGTTTGTGTGGCTCGCAGTGGTTTCCGGAAGTTAGTGAAGGTATTGCAAGTGTTGGGTTTCATCCCTGACTGCACAAGTCTCCAGTCCTCAATGAGGAATAGTTAGCCTAAAATAGATTAGAATGAGGGATTCCTTTTCCCTGTTGCCTTTAGCAGATTACCTCAAGAAGGGGTTAAGAAGGGGGGTTGTTTTCAGTATCACCCTGCATGCCAAACTCCACCCCTTTGACTGGCATCAATGTAAACACTCAGGAAGGTAATTTCCTGTTTACAAGTTCCTTTATCTCCCTTTTGTTTAAGCCAAGCCATGTGGCTTGAGACTTCTCTTCAACTTCCATAGAGAAAGGAGGCATCTTCCTTTGTCTAAGGGCAAGATGTAGTAGATAGCTACTTTTATTATTTTTCCTTCTCTTTTTACCTAAGTGAATAGCTTAGAAAGCTAGTTAGCTCCAAGTAACCTTTCCTATCCTAATTGGATTTCTCTATATACAATAAATACTTTTTCTTTTGATCCTATAACCTTGTGGATCTGCAATCCTGTTCAATCCTCTCAAATGGGACTCCATCCTGGCTCACTACATGTACGTTTCTGTTGCATATGAATCTTGCATTCTGCACTCTGCTATATTTTCTGGAATCGCCTCCAAGGAAGGCTATTTTTGAGCCTAACAGCTCTGGATTCCCAACAGCAAGTCCCATCATCTGTGGTGTACCCTCCTCCCAGCTGCAGTAGGGTGTAGAGTGGGTCATGGGGGCCCTGTGTGCCAAGTTAGGTCTTGATCCATCATGAGCAGGAGTTGCAGTGGTATCATGAAATTGGTGAAGGTACTGCAAGTCCCATCATCTGTAGCTCACCCTCTTCCAAACAGCAGGAGGATGTAGAGTGGGTCATGGGGACTCTGTGTGCCAAGTGTGGTCTTGTTCCTTTATTAGAAGGCGTTGGAGTGGTATCATGGAAGTAGTGAAGACACTGCAAGTCCCATCATCCATGGTCCGCCCTCCCCCAAGCTGCAGCAGGGTGTAGAGTGGGTCACGGGGGTCCTGTGTTCCAAGTTAGGTCTCGATCTATCATGAGGAGGAGTTTCAGGGGTATCATGAAATTAATGAAGGTACTGCAAGTCCCATCATCTGTGGTGTACCGTGCGCCAAAGTGCAGCAGGATGTAGAGTGGGTCATAGGGGCCCTGTGTGCCAAGTTAGGTCTTGATCCATCATGAGAAGGAGTTGCAGGGGTATCATGGAATTAGTGAAGGTACTCTAAGTCCCATCATCTGTGGCCCACCCTCTTCCAAACAGCAGCAGGATGTTTAGTGGGTCATGGAGGCTCTGTCTGGCAAGTTTGGCCTTGATCCATTATTATTGGGAGTTGGAGTGGTATCATGAAATTAATGAAGGGACTGCAAGTCCCATCATCTGTGGCTCACCCTCTTCCAAACAGCAGCAGGATATAGAGTGGGTCATGGGGGTTCTGTGTGCCAAGTGTGGTCTTGTTCCTTCATTAGAAGGCATTGGAGTGTTATCATGGAAGTAGTGAAGGCACTACAAGTCCCATCATCCGTGGTGCAGCCTCCTCCAAAGTGCAGCAGGTCATGGAGTCTCTGTGTGGGCCTTTGGGTCTGTATTATTGGATGAGGGTCACAGTGGTCTTAGGAAGTTAGTGAAGGTACTTCAAGTCCCATCATCCGTGCCCCCCCTCCTTCAAACTGCACCAGGATGTAGAGTGGGTGTTGGGGGGGGGGGGGCTGTGCGGTCTTTTTCTGTGTTCTAAGGGGCCTAGTCAGGAGAAAGAAGAAAAGTAAGTCTTACTGTTGTTACTGAAAATCTGACTAGGGATCCTTCCCTTAAGGGGACAGAGCCCAGGCCACCCCTAAAAGCGAGAATCGAGGCCCAAAATCTGGATGATCTTCCCAGAACTACAAATCCCAAAGTAACCCAGATCAATGCTCACCCAGACGGAAGAACGCCACTACCGAGAGAAGAATCTAATTCAGCTGAATAGGATGCATGCCACGCCAAGGTTCCAAGGGCAAAACATAGTCTTTAATGGGAAAGCAGTCCAATATATAGAAAAACAGTCAAAGGCAGTCATTTACATTTGAATCGGGCGCCTTCCCCTTCCACATGTAGCCACAGCTGATTGGCCTGGCTGTCAAAGTCAGCTGAGCCAGGAGGAGACCGGCGCGCTTTAACCAATGGGAGAAGGCGCGCCAAGATTTGAAAGAGCCTATCCTAGCCGGCTATGCAAGGCGGGAAAGGACACAAAGGAAAAACGGCTGGGTGGAGGAAGTAACTTGTGGCTGAAATACCCTGTGGCCGGCAAGCCCCCGATGTGGAAGCTTAGCCTTCCTGTTTATTGTTTGGTTTGAATGCCTTGATGGCAGTCTTTTGTCCTGGCTGAAACTTCTTTGTGTTGAGAGTTTCAGTCTGCCGGGAAGACATGTTTTCTCAGTTCATATTGACAAAATCATATGTTATTGCAGCCGGTTAGTGGGGTTCCGAAGCCCACTTTGGTCCAGCTATGGGGTGATCGAGTGACTTGGGTCTGCCAGAGCCCATGCGCCCCCCCGGGGGTCCAGCTCCGAGGCCAGGGGGAAACACGAGCAGGGGGATTCAGGCTCATAATGGCGGAAATCTATGTTCCACAGAACACCTGACCTCCCCATTATTGGCGCAAAAAGCATCATATGGCCAGAAAATGTATTATTTGTTTACCAGGGTAACTCTCCGCAAAGGGAGCCCTGGCTGAGTTTGGAAGCATGGTTGCTTAGCTTAGAATGGTCCTGGGAGATAGCTATTGGGGCTGACTGCGAGGGTCCGAAGCTCGCATGAATCAACCATGTTTTGGGGTTTGACTAGATGACCTTACATATTCCCTTTTCATTGGCCAAGCTCTGAGAATGATAGGGACATATGCGGGGGAGTCTTGGGCAAAGAGAGTGGGCCTTGCCCCACGAAGAAACCCAATGTCCCTCCCCAGATTATTATTTGTGCAAGGCAAAATGGATAGGAAAAGGGGTTATTGTGTTCTGTTAATCCCTGGAACTCTCTCTGCTTGAGGGCGTTATCTTAGAAGTTACATTGATACAAAAAGGGGAACACATAAGGGGTACAGAGTAGACAGGACAAATACAGAGATCCCCAGCAATCATCCCAAAATCCATTCCCCATACAGCTTTCACTCCCAGAGAAATGATCTTTAAAACAGGCAGCACAATGCTGCTTTCTTCCTGGGAGTTGTAGTCCTCCTTGCTGTCCTTGGGAACTGCAGAGCCTTTGGGGCTTGGGGTGCAAAGCAGAGGCAAAGTCATTGAGGGTCCTTGGTGTGAAGGGGAAGAGCAGGAAATGTCCAACTGAAGAAACGTCCTTGGGGAAACTACAAAGTCCTGAGGAGCAGAATGGCTTCTGGAGTGCAATAGAGTGGCAGAGAGTCACAAAGTCCATGTGGCAAGAAGGGAAAAGGCTGGGAATAATCAACTGGGAAGTGTCCTTGGCGAACCGCTTCTCCCGAAGCCCAAAAGACCTGGGTTCCCTTTGAATTCCCCTACAATCTGGGCAAAGCCCCTCCGGAAAACATCGGACACGGCTTACTCAGAAAGGGAGTCTCTGTGGGTCCATGATCTGTAAGGTGTGGCAAGGCTCTTGCTGGAATCAGCTGGGGAGAGCAGTCCAGGGATAGTCCGGGTTATGTAGCAGGAAAAAAAAGGGCAAAATGGGCCAGTGTACTTGGGGAAACTAGATCTCTCAAACTGGTAACTGTGGTGAAAATCCTCCTCATGGTGACTGGGTAAAAGGTCACTCGTGCCCCCCACATTTGGAGCAGCTGTGTGAGTCATTGTTTTGAACAATGTGGCCGAGGGCAGGTGATGCCCTCAGGGGAAAACTGATGTTGCTTACAGGAAATGGGTGCTTCTGTTGCTGCAGTGGCTATTATTGTGTCAGGAGAAAATGGAGCTCAGGCAGAGGTAAAGAGAGAGGAAGAAGGGGCCATTTTGTGGGCTTTTTGTTCTTGTGCCACCCGGCCCAAGATGGAGGAAAAAGGAACTGTGGAACTCCCTGCAGCTGAATCCCGTCCGTCACGGCATCACTGTGGAAGAAATCAGGCTGAGGCCTAGCCAGGAGAATGAAGTGGAGGAAGTGGTGCTGTGTGTGGAGGGCGAGGCCGAAAGGACGCCTGTTTGCAAAGTTCTGTCTGTGAGAGGCTTGAGAATAGGGAAGGAGGAATGGTGGCCAATCAGAGCTGGTGTAGTAAATGCTGACTCTGTACCAATCAATCATGGTGTTTGAGGCAATGGTGGCCAATCAGAAGGGGTTTAGCAAATTCTGCCTCTGTGGCAACCAATCATGATGTTTGAATGTAGGGGGTGGGACTTTAGAGGCCGGGAGCCAATCAGAACGCTGGCACATACAAACCCACATACATACAAACATACATACTTTCCGCTTTATTATATACTAGCTGAGGACCCGGCGGTGCCCGGATTATTTGAGGAATGCATTGTGTGCCAAGGTTGGTTCCTATTAGATGTGTATGTGGCTTGCAGCGGTCTCAGGAAGTTAGTGAAGCTACTGCAAGTCCCATTGGTCATGGTCCATCCCCCTCCCAACAGCACCAGGATGTAGAGTGGGTCATGGAGGTTCTTAGTGCCACGTTTGGTGTTGATCATTCATTGAATGAGGGTCGCAGTAGTCTCAGAAGGTGAGTGAAGGTACTTCAAGTCCCGTCATCCATGGTCCACCCCCCTCCAAACAGCACCAGGATGTAGAGTGGGTCATGAGGGCTTTGTGTGCCAAGTTTGGTCTTCATTAGTCATTGAATGAGGGTTGCAGCAGTCTTGGGAAGTGAGTGGAGGTACTTCAAGTCCCATCATTCGTGGCCCATCCTGTCCTAAACTCTCTTTGGGGGCCTGTAATGTTCTGGCCTGTTCTGCTGGTAATTAGTAACTTTCAAAGGCCGAATGGCAGGCAGCCGTTTTCTAAAAGCTGATGGGGAGGAGAAAACAGGAATCCATTTTGTTTTCACAGAGCCAAGTGGGGAGGGAATGTGGATGGTGCCTTTTTTCCCCTCAGTGGGAAGAAATCCTGTTGTTTGAATGTAGAGGCCTGGATTCTGGGATACTGGCTAATCAGTGGCAATCAATGCCCTCTGTCTGGTGCCTTAGAATTTTGGAGTGGCGTGTAGCAGATTTCCATGACTACACACGGATGGCTGCTCAAGCGGACGCAGAAGAAGTAGGAGGCAGACAACGAAGTTTCTCAGAAAAGATCAGTTTACTTCCACAGCTGCAGAGGTCCAACCTAGCACAACATGATGCTCTCAGGGAGGGACCCCCCTCCTCCCGGTGAGGCACATATTTATACAAATATCAGGGTTCGACTTATGGTCGCCCAAAATCTTATTATTGGTCAAAAGTTATGTCGCAACTAAAATTGCAGTCAATCATCATGTAACACGAACTGTCTACGCATCATCCTTGAAGACACAGTGTTTCTTATCTCTTGCATTCTTGCACATGCCCAGTCTGATTTCTTTAAGTTTCGTTTCTGAGAAATCATGTGACACCATGTCTCCCCCTCCCTCCAGTGGGCTGTCCCTGTTACGTATGCATTCTTTGATTTTCCTTGTAAGCATTATTTTAGCATTTCAATATAAGCCTGCCTTAGCGAGGCTGGCCAATCAAAGGACTTTATGCAAATAGCTGCCACATATCCGCCCTCCGCACACATAGATACAAACATTCTGCTTTATTAAGGTATACAGATATGGAAGGGAGCTCTAAAGGCCATCTAATCCAACCCCCTTCATTCTGCAGGGAGAGCACAGGCAAAACACACCTGACAGATGGCCATCCAGCCTTACTAATAATAATAATAATAATAATAATATATATTGTAAAATTGTTCTACATGATTATATGAATGTTGTATTACATCTTAATAATAATAATAATGTGAGATAATAGCCACAATGTAAGATATAATAACAATAATGTAATTTTTAAAAATAATAATAATGTAAAATACAGTAATATTATTAGTATTACTCTATTTTTCCCCCAAGTATATTTATTGAAGTTTTTCAAACGACAATGAAGGTGGTGGAACAATTTTAGGTATAGGATAGTAGGAAAAGGAGAGAGAGAGAGAAAGGGGTCTTGTTGGGGTTGAGGGGGGGGGGTAGGCAGGGTGGAGATGGGCATGGGGAGGGGGGTTGGGGAGGGCGGCAGGTTGGTCGGGGTGGGAGGAAAGAGTGGGCAGTGGGGGAGGGGTGGGGGTGGGGGCTACTGAGGGCTTCCGTCTTTTAGTCTCAAGGTTCAATTCTCCCGCTGTGGTACGGGGGGGGGCTACTCCCCACCATGTTGTATTTAGTTCCTGTTCTCCCCGCATGGTTCTTGTCTTCCTTAGTTGCAAGTGTAGTTGTGGTACTTCCCCCAGTGTCTGGGTTATTTTCTTGGTTTTTGGAGGGCATCCTTGTGGTTTTTACATGTTGCGTAGGTGGGGGTTGTAGGTGTTGCGTTTAAGATTTTTACGGGCCTTCCATTGATATGTTTTCAGAAGTGTGGGAGGCGGCCGTGGGGAGAGGGGGGAGGATGGCTTCGATTGTTTCTTTGCTTCTCCCTATGCTCAGTTCGTCTTGTGGGTGGAAGGGTAGTTAAAAATGAAACTGACTGTAAAGAGCTCCAGAAAGATCTCTCGAAATTGAGTGAATGGCCAACAAAGTGGCACATGCATTTCAACCTAAACAAGTGTAAAGTCATGCACATCGGGGCAAAGAACCCCAAATACACCTACCAATTGATGGGGTCAAAGCTTTCCGAGACAAACCAGGAAAGGGATCTTGGGGTTTTGGTGGACAGCTCAATGAAGATGTCAACCCAGTGCGCAGCAGCAGCGAAAAAAGCAAATTCTATGCTTGGCATGATCAGGAAGGGAATCGAAAATAGGTCAGCAAATGTTGTATTGCCTCTCTACAAATCTATGGTAAGGCCACATTTGGAGTACTGTGTACAATTCTGGTCTCCGCACCTCAAGAAGGATATAACGGAACTGGAAAAGGTACAGAAAAGGGCAACAAGAATGATCCAAGGGATGGAGCAGCTCCCTTTATGAAATCAGGTTGCAACGCCTGGTCTTTTCAGCCTTGAAAGACGGCGTTTAAGAGGTGACTTGATCGAAGTGTATAAAATCATGCATGGGATAGAAAAGGTGAACAAAGAAAAAATATTTTCTCTGTCACACAACACTAGGACTAAGGGGCACTCCCTAAAGCTCCAAGGTAGGAAAGTTAGGACTAATAAAGGGAAATATTTCTTCACCCAGAGGTGTTATCGAACAGCCACCAATCCCACAGGCCAGCTGTCTGACAACCGGGCAAGCCCCGTGGACCGACCACGGGACAGAGACCGCGAGGGTTCAGTTAACCTGGCGAGCCCGGAACGACTAGGTCCTCGTAGCCTACCCGCCTCCCTTAGCTCCAATTATGCTCACCAATGCTGCAAGGTAGATGCCACGAAATTGTTTATTCTACTCAGCTGAGAGGATGCGAACCGCAATACCCTGATTCCCGCAAAGAACGCATGCATATACATTCAAAACATTGGTTTTTAAAGGTTACAGAACTGTCAAAACAATTGAATTTCCCGCCCGCCTTCTTCCGGGCCGGCTTCGGTCGATTGAAAGCAAGAGGCGTTATATGTCAACCGAAGGCCTGCTTGAAAAGGAAGGTCTTACAGGCCCTGCGGAAGAGGGCGAGCTCCCGTATGGCTCTAGCCTCCTCCGGCAGGGCATTCCAGGCCGTTGGAGCTGCTACTGAGAAGGAGCGCTGCCTAGTTGATGATAGGCGGCAGAGGCGGATCGGTGGAATCTCCAGCAGGTTTTGCTCTGCTGAGCGGAGTGATCTCGGGGATCGTATGGGGCAAGGCGGTCCAAGAGGTACGCAGGCCCTAGACCGTACAAGGCCTTAAAGGTCAACACCAGCACCTTGAAGGTGATTCGGTACTCAATTGGCAGCCAGTGCAGTTGCTGGAGGATGGGCGTAATGTGCTGCCTCACCGGCACTCCTGCCAGCAGGCGAGCAGCGGCATTCTGCACTAGCTTGAGTTTCCGAATCGTCGCCAAGGGAAGGCCAACGTATGGAGTTCCAGGAAGGGAGGCTTAGGCGGGGATTACTGACAGGTTGGCATATGAATGAAAACAAAGAGTCCGGGCTAGGAAATGACCTAGGGCAACACCTGGAGATGATGAAGTCATTGGATTGATGTGTCCCATCCGTCTGTGAATGGGGAAGAAGAGGAAGAAGGCCTGGTGATTCACTCAGACTGTTTTGGTGACAAAAGGACTTATTCTGGGGCACACCTGGTTTCCGAGGCCAGCTGGGACACCCGCTGTGAAGAGCAAACTTTTATTGTCCAGGTTCCAAAGACGAGTTTAGTTAGACTGGAAATCCGACCGTTAAACCTGCCTCAGGACTGATGAAACGTGGGGCCAAGACAAGGGCTTAGCTTATCCATAACAAGATTTCCATCAGAAGGCGCATGCAATATGAATATGGTGATCCGCAAAGATTTCGGGAGCAGGGCGCAGTCGCATTTCCTCTTGACAAAACATAGTAAAACACCCTCAAGGCAATCTTTCTTAACCAAGGGCAAGGAGGGGAAGGGAAGGGTTACAAGGGGTCAAGGGAGACATGGGAACAATATTGTACAGATGCACAGATGCAGGGATGAACCTTTATTATGATTTCTGTTTTCCAGATGTCAGCCCAACACAAACAGATATGGCCCCCTGCTTCATAGGCCAATTCCTTCCTCAAAACTCTTTCTTTCTGAGCTCACAGGTGTCCCAAGACAGAAGAGAGAAAAAGGAAAGATAGGAATAAAGATAAAAATGTAAAGGCAAAAATAAGTTCCTTTCCTCCCTTTGGGGGTCCCGAACCCGGGACTCCCGTCCCAAACGGCCTTGGCCCTGCTGCTTGAGCCACCGCATCTTTCCCTTGGACGCAGCTCTCTTCGCAGTCTTAAGGCGCCCGGGAAGCGGGAGGAGAGAAAAAAAAATATAAAAATTCAGGAGAAATGGGGAGAAAGCCAGAAAGAGAAGTAACCTTATGGACAGACGCCAGCGGGGCTAAGGGAAAGGGACGTGTGGGTTTCCACCCGGGAACAGGCGTGCGTGCTGAAGTTGGGACTTGTTCACTCGCGGAACGACCTGCGGCTTGAGACCTGTTGGCCTCGACAACAGAGGGTCATTGGGTTATGGAACTCACTTCCAGAGGAGGTTGTGACAGCGGTCAGCCTGGACAGCTTCAAGGCAGGATTAGACAGATTCATGGATACCAAGGGAATCAGTAGCTACTGAAATGGACATCCAAGTGCCACCTCTGTGTTGATGGAGGCAGGCAGGATTTTCCCGGGTACTGGTTGTGGGGGTCGGGAGCAGGTCAGGGTTTTGCCCTCCTTTCTGCTAGAGATCCCTGTGTACAACTAGTGGGCCACTGTGTGACACAGAATGCTGGACTAGATGGGCTGAGGCCCGATTCAGCATGGCTCTTCTTATGTTCTTATGTTCTTAAGGGTAGAAAACTGTGGTTGTTTCTGTGAGGCGTGAAAGAGTGGGGGTGGCTCTCTTTTTAAATAATATTTTTATTAATTTTTCAAAATAAGGTAAATAAGAACAAGGGTAGCAAGTGCTACAATCTCATAGAAACAATAAAATGAACAAAAGCATAGAAAAGAATTACAAATTTTCATTAATATACTCGGGGGTTGGGGTAGGGTGAGGGGGTGGGGAGAGGGGGGTGGGGAAGATAGACTACTAATAATAAGGAATAGAGTAAGAACAAAGACATACTTGAAAGGGGGGAATGGGGAAGGGAAGGGGGAAGGTTGGGTTCAGTGGGGAAAATTATGTACAATTGACTTCCCTTTCTTCTTCTTGATGGGGTTTTTGTCGTGATATCTTAATGTAAAAGTCTTTATTTCATGTTTGTCTTCATTTGAAGTTTGCTCTGAAGTAGTCATCTATTTGAGTCCAATTTGTCTGTTGTCTTGGAGTGGGGGTGTTCTTTTTTAGGTAAAATGTCAGTGTATCCATATTTTTTATTTCATAGACTTTTTCCATCCACTCTGCTCTGTCAGGGGTTTTGTCAGTTCTCCATTTTCTAGCCAGGATGATTCTTGCTGCTGTGGACATATAAAAAAATAGCTTGTCTTCATTTTTCTCTAGTGTTAAGTCCTTATCCAGGATTCCCAATAGGAAATATTCCGGTTTTAACGGGAATTTTATTATAAAAATATCTTGTATTATATCGTGGATTTGACTCCAGAATTTCTTTATTTGTGGACAAGTCCACCACATATGGAAATAGCTGCCTGGATGCTCTTGGCATTTCCAACATTTGGAATTGCTATTCTTATACATTGTTTTAATTTTTTTTGGAGTGATATACCAACGATGGAATACCTTCATCCAGTTCTCTTTTAAATCCATGGCGTATGTATATTTCAGCTTCTTTGTCCATATTAATTGCCATTCATGTAGTTTTATCGGTCTTCCTATATTTTTTGCCCATTTTATCATACAGCTTTTCACTGTTTCAGTCTCTGTTTCCCATTCTATCAACTTGTTATATAGGTTGGTTATCACTTTTTCCCCCGATATTATTATCTTCTCCCAGAAATCTTCCTTCTCGTCAAAGCCATTTTTTTTGTCTCTATTATACACTGATTTAATTTAGTAGTATAGTAACCATGATGTCCCCCCTGAGAGCACGGACAGTTCTTCTTGGGTTTTTATTTCTAGATTACCCTTATCTATCTTTAAGAGATCTTTATACGTTAACCACTTTCTCCATCCTTGTTGTCTTCTATATTCGGCTTCTAGCGGTGATACCCACAAAGGTGTCTTGTGATGGAAGAATCTTTTATATTTTAACACTAGAAGGGTTCGACCTGACGAAGTGGTTGCCAAAGTTTTTTTTTCTATCTCCGTTTTGCCATACCAAAGTTATGCATGCCAACCTCTTCTCAGGTCGAACCCTTCTAGTGTTAAAAGTTTTTCATTTTGGAGTGCTATCCAATCTTTTACCCACATTAGGGCACAAGCTTCATGGTAGCTTCTTAGGTCTGGGAGGCCAAACCCACCTCTTTGTTTTTTGTCAACCATTATTTTATGGTTTATCCTTGGCCTTTTACCATTCCAAATAAATTTGTTAATTTCTTTATTCCATGTGTTGAATATATTTTGGTTTCTAATTATCGGAATATTCTGAAATAAATACAGAAGTTTTGGCAAAATACTCATCTTAATGGTTTCTATTCTACCCATTAACGATAAATTGAGATGTCTCCATTGTGCTAAATCTTTTTTAATTGAATTCCACTTTTCTATATAATTATTTTCCAAGAGTTTTGAATTTTTAGCTGTTATCCAAATTCCCAAATATTTGATTTTGTTTTTTATTTGAAATTTAGATTCTTTCTGTAGTATCTCTTGTTTTGATGTCGTCATATTTTTCGTTAAAAGCATAGTTTTATTATAATTTACTTTTAGCCCTGCTACTTTCCCATAGTCTTCTATTTCTCTCACCCAGTTCTTTATATATTTAATTGGGTCTTCTATAATGCAGATAATATCATCGGCATAGGCTTTTGTTTTGTATTCTTGTTTTGCAATCTTCATCCCTTGTAAATCTTCATTCTCCCTTATTGATTTTATCAAAATCTCTAGGGCCATGATGTATAGTAGTGGGGAGAGAGGGCAGCCCTGTCGTGTTCCTTTAGTTATATTAAACTCTTCCATTAAATCTCCATTTATTTGTATTTTTGCTTTTTGTTTATTATAGATGGCGTTTATGGCGTTGTTGAATTGGTGACCTATGTCCAATTCCTTAATAATTATCTTTAAAAAATTCCAGTTAAGATTATCGAACGCTTTCTCGGCGTCAATTTTAATTAATGATATAACTGTTTCTGACCATGACTTTGGTGTTTCTTCACCTTGCAAGATTTTATTCATTAATTTTTTCAAATAAGGTAGGAGTTCTACCGCTAGTTGTTTATAAAAATCTACTGTGAAACCGTCCGGGCCTGGTGCCTTGTTCGAATCCATAGATTTGATTACTTCAGTGATTTCATATTCAGTTATTTCTCTATTAATTCTTTCTCGATCTTCCTCAGAGATTTTTTCTATTTTTCGCTTTGATAAGTATGAATATATCTTTTCCTCTGGAATTTGATCTTTCGTATATAAGTCTTTATAATATGCCACAAACTCTGCTTGTATTTCAGCTTTTTTGACTAGTATAGCTTCTCCTGTTGCCTTTTTCTCCCTCTTTACTGCTGTTATTAGTTGGGACTGCTTTTTCTTTTTTAATTTATTCGCAAGCCATTTCCCCGATTTATTTGCATTTTCGAAGGAATCCCGTTTTATAAATTTATATTGGTTAGCTAGGTTTTCCATCTCTAATTGTTGTTGTTTATCATATCGTAATTGTTTCAATTTTCTTTCCCAACCCTGCTTTGTGTCATTTGGGCTATTAAGTTTGGATTTTGTTTCTATTTCTTTTATCTCCTTTTGTATTGCTTTAAGTTCCTCATTTTTCAGTTTAAGTTTAATCGAATTCTGTAGGATGAATTGGCCGCGCATGACGGCCTTCATTGCATCCCATACCGTCTGTAAAGGTACTTCCCCCGTATCATTTATTTCAAAATATTCCTTTAGCAATTTTTTGTTGTTATTGATATCAGTCTCGGTTTTTAGTAGATTATTGTTGAGACGCCATCTCTTTGTCTTTTTTGATGTTTAGCTCTGTTGTAATAGCGCAGTGGTCAGAGTTATCTCTAGGAATAATTTCTATCTTGTTTACGTTTGTTGCTAAGGAGTTCGTTAACCAGACCATGTCTATTCTGGACCATGTGTCATGTCTATTTGAGTAAAAGGTATAGTCCCTCTCCTTTAAATGGGTTGATCTCCAGTTGTCTATTAGGTCTAATTCCTCTTTTAAATTTAGAAATTCTCTTGGGAGTACTCCTTGGTTTCCTTTAGTTTTTTTTATCTTATGACTCTTGTCCAGGTCTTTATCCAAAATCCCATTAAAATCTCCCAGAATAATGAGATGATCATATTCGGTGTTCTGGATGCTTTCCTTGAGGTATTTTATAAATTTTCTTTTGGGCCCGTTTGGGGCGTATATATTACAAATTAAAGTTTTCCCATCAGATGTAAAGATTGTCGTTCCCACCACTCTCCCCTCTGTATCTCGGAAGCTTAGTTCCGATTTAATTCCTTCCGCTATATACGTCACTACCCCTCTTTTCTTAGTCTCATACGATGAGTAGTATGCTATCCCTAATTTCTTTTGGTTGAGGTGTGAGACGTGTTTGTGACATATATGTGTTTCTTGTAGTGCGACAATCGTATGTTTACCTTTTATAATTTGCCGAAAGATTCGTTTTCTTTTACTGGGGCTGTTAAGCCCGTTGGTGTTGAGGGAATATAGCTTCAAATACTGGCTTTCCATCATCAAGTTTTTTCTCCTCCTCATCCGATTCCTCTCCTTCTTCTTCTTCTGCCATCTGATCTTTTTGATTTCCTTCTGCGAAAGCAGCAGCTTCGTTCATCTTATTTTGCTCCTCCTCCGGAGAGTTCATGCGTGGTCTCTTCTTTTTCTTATCTTTCCTCGGTGAGTATTCTTTCTGAGGGGATGGATTCTCCTTTTTCAATCTCTTGAAAAAGTCTTTTGCCTTTTCCTCATTAGTTAGCCAGTATTTTTGACCTTTATAGGTTGTCATAATTCTGTCGGTTTTTTCCCACCGAAATCTTATTTTCAGTCTTTTTAACTCGTCAGTCAGGTATGTGTAGTTTTTTCTTCTACTCAGTACCGCTGGGGGCAATTCCTTGAGTACAATAATTTTTTTCCCTTTATATGTCATTGGTTTTTTATTTGTCCAATATATGATGTCATCTCTGGTCGATTTTTTTGTAAAATTAACTATTACATCTTTTGGGGTCTTGTTATCCTTTGCAAAACGACTTTTGACCCTGTAAGTCCTGTCCACCTCTCTATTGATCTCATCTTCTGGGCTATCTAGGATTGTTGTAAGGATTTTTATGACCTTTCCTCTTAAGTTCTCCCCCTCTTCCACAATCAAATTTCTTAGCCTTAATTGGTTCTCCATTTCTTGCTGCTGTAATCTTTCTATTTGTCTTTCCATTCTTTCATTTTTATTTTTCATTTTTTCATAATTCTCTTCAAGATTTGTTTGTGTTTTTTCTATTTTTGTATTTCTTTCCTTGACCTCTGCCACATCTTGGGAAACCTTTGTTAGCTCATTTTTTATTTGGTTGATATCTTCCTTTAGTCCTTTCTGTATTTCATCCAATTTATCTTGGGTTTTCTTCTGTTCTTGATTTTGCCTATCCATCATGGATTTCATCTCTTTTTGCGTCTCTATTTGTGTTTCATGTAACTTTTACAGTTCTCTCAGAATGTCTTTTACATTTGAAGCCCCTGAGTCCTCTGGTAATGACCCCCTTCGTTGTGGTGTTTTTATTTCTTTGTCTGTCTTTAATTTGTTCATTGCCATTGCCGGTTTGCCGCTTTTCCCTTTATTACAAATTACGGTGTTATTTGGCCCTCCCTTCACTAGATGTCGTTGTCTTGGGTGAGCTGTCTCCCTCTCCGAAGATCGTCTGCTTCTCTTCCTTGTTGTCCGTCTTCTCGTCCTCCCCTTCCTCTTTGTCCAGAGTTCCTCCCCTCCCTTATTCGCTAATTACTTGAACGGATCGGGCGCTTCCGTTGCCCAGAGCACTTTCTCTCTCACAGGCTTCTGCCCTTTTCTTGCGTCACTTCCGCTTCTTCAGTTTAGCTGGGTTTGGCAGTCTCACGGGATCTCAGGCGATCTCCCTGCGAGCTTTTCCCAGCCGCCTGATTCTTGGGAGGGGTTTCCAAAATTTGTTGATGAAGATGGCTCAGTGTGTAGACACAACAAGAATGGCGTCAAGGTCAGGTTGTTGTTTCTAAGCGTTCCTTATTTTTATTTTCCCCCCTTGCAGCCTTCGTCACGGGTCTGCTGTCTCAGACAAAAGGTCAACTCTAGATTGAATTCCTCCAGCTTTTGACCCAAGTTCCCTTGTTTTCTATCTTCTGTGCCTCTGGGTCTCGCGGTCCCCTTCCCGCCCCACCTCAGAAGAAGAATATTCTTGTTTTGGAACTTACGTTCCTGTTTTTCTGCTCAGTCCTTGTTCTTTTTATGTCGGGCGGGGCTGACAGTAATTGCGATCCCCCTTTGAGATCGCTTCCCCCGGAGACGTCCGCACATCCCGGCTCACGGGGGGTTGGCTCTCTTAAGCTCCGGTCAGCTGTTGGTCGTTGGACCCTTTCCCTTGTCAGATACCCTGGGGTTTTTATGTCAGATCTCTGGTCTTCAAGTATTCCAAAAAGGGTGACCAGTCCGTTCTCTTCACCCCGTGTCCCTCCGCCTCGCTCATGTAGAATGATAGCTTGTCCATGCACATGACCTCTTGAATTTTGCTTACCCATTCCTCTATCCGGGGTGTGTCCGCAGATTTCCATTTTTTTGCGTACACCATCCTCGCAGCCGTGGAGAGGTCCATGAACAGCCGCTCAGAGTTTTCGTCTGATAGTTCACTCTCGTCCACTATTCCCAGTAGGTAGGCCTCTGGAGCCTTTTCTAGGGTGGTCTGTAAAATCTTTTGGGTGTGGACATGGACTTCTTTCCAATAGCTCGAGGCTTCCTGGCAGGACCACCACATGTGATAGAAAGTGCCCGTCTGGGTGCCACATTTCCAACACTTGTCCTGGGAGTTCTTATACATCAGGCCTAACTGGTGCGGTGTCATGTACCACCTGAAGAACATTTTATACCAGTTCTCCTTGAGGTCAATGGCATAGACGATCTTTATCTACCTCCTCCAGATCTTTTCCCATTCGTGCATGTTGATCGTGCGGCCGATGTTTTGTGCCCACTTGATCATGCAAGATTTCACCTGCTCAGTTTCCGTGGACCACTCCAGGAGTTTTAGGTAGGCCTTCGAGATGAGTTTCCTTTCCTTGTTCAGGAAGATCTTCCAGAATTGTTCCCCTTCAGCGAAGCCCGTCTGTTCGTCTGCCTGGTAACATGCCTTGATGTGTAGGTACTGGAGCCACGTAAGGGGTTTGCATTGCGATTGTATTTGGGTCTTTGATTTCAGGAGTCTCGCCGCCCCTACTTTGACTGTCATGTCTTCGTAGGCTGGCCATTTATTCCAGCCTAGTAAGTTCCGTTGGTGAGCCTCTATGGGTGATAGCCATAGGGGAGTCTTTTGATAGAACCTTCCCTTGTATTTTTCCCCAAATTTTCAGAAGCGCTGCTCTTACCGGATGGCTTTTAAAGTTGTCATTCGGTCTTGTTCTTCCATACCACAGGTGGCCGTGCCAGCCTGAATATAGATCGAAGCCCTCCAGGGACAGTAGTTCTTTGTTCTTCAGGGTTATCCATTCCTTTATGTGTACCAGACCGCAGGCCTCGTAGTACAGCCTCAGGTTCAGTAAATCTAGGCCGCCTCTCCCTCTTCTGTCTGTACTATTACTCTATTAATGATGCGACAATCCTGGCCTTTTCCCCAGCTTCCTTCCTTCCCTCCCTCCCTCCCTCCCTCCCTCCCTTCCAGCCATCCATCCATCCAGCCATCCATCCAGCCATCCATCCATCCATCCATCCATCCATCCATCCAGGGAGAGAGACAAAAGGCTTCCTGGCTTCTTTTCTGGGCTGACTGACCCACTTGTGGGCAGCGCCTCCTTTGGGGGCGGCTCCAATCCCTCCAGCCAGCCCTGTGGTGGGGAAGCCCCCCAATGTGGCGCCCAGGCCTTCCATGGCTCCGGATTAATGAAAGCCCCCCTCCCGCGTGCCCAAGGCAGGCCGCCTTCCCTTCTTGCACAAGAGTGGGACATTCGAAGAAGGCAGGAAAGGTCCTCAGATCTCAGAGAGAGAAGGAAGGAAGCGAGGAAGGGGCTGCCGGAGGAGAAAGAGAGCAGGATGGGCGCGGGGGTGTCCAAGGGTGCCCCTGCCGGCGCCCCTGGGGAAGCGGTGCCCTACACAAATGCGTAATTCGCTTACCACTTGAGCCGTCCCTGACCACACGTTTAAACAGGAAATAACATCAGAACTTGGGAGTCTCCCATGGAGCGATGGCTCAGGCATCTTCCTCTTTGCGCAGGCTTCTCCCTGGGGTCCACGGTGCAGGCCAACACCAAGGGCATCTGGATGTGGTGCGTCCAGTATCCGGACCGGAAGGACCAGACCCTGGTGCTGCTGGACACGGAG
The DNA here is from genome assembly GCA_030556195.1 of Anolis apletophallus. Taxonomy (NCBI): domain Eukaryota; kingdom Metazoa; phylum Chordata; class Lepidosauria; order Squamata; family Anolidae; genus Anolis; species Anolis apletophallus. Next base: position 14,176 of record JARBWK010000276.1, on the reverse strand, counting down.
GGCCTGGGCGACACGGAAAAGGTGGCCGCGGGGGGAATGGGGGAGCTTGGGGGTTGAATCCTTTTGGAAATCCCAGGCCACCAAGGTCTGGCTCCCTGCGAGGGGGTCCTCAGGCGGTCCCCACCCCTTTAGCAGAGTGGCATCTATGCAGGCGAGCTGCTTTCAGGAAATGCTTTGTTCTTGATTTAGAGAACGCCGGTGCTTTGGGTTTCAGCTCCCAGACTCCCTGAGCATTGAGGGCTTCTGGGCCTGATGTGGATGGTTGTAAAAAGCCCCGGGGGGGCTCCTCCTTCCAGACCGCCCCCTGGGCCAGCTCTGCCTGGGTGTATGGCCAGGCTTCTTCTCTTACGTAACAAGGAGGAGGAGGGGACCTTGCAGCCTCAAGGGCCAGCCATTCATGGGCTGCCCCTTGCCCAGCAGGCGCCCTCTTACGCCTCCCTCCCTCCCCTCAGGGCGACACGAAGAACGACACCTGGATCTTTGCCCTGGCCGTCCTCCTCAGCAGCACCCTGGTCTACAACAGCATAGGCACCATTGACCAGAACGCCATGGACCAGCTCCAGTATCCTTCCACCCACCCACCCTTCCTGCCGTGGGGCAGACCCCCCACGCCCACCGCAAACCCTAGGCACACAAACACTTGAACTGGCACTGGCCGCTCCGATGGGGCATGCCTGAGCCCGTCCTTGAGCAAAGTTAAGCTGAGGGTCACAAGCCCAGGCAAGTCCAGAAACACCCGCATCTATTTGATGGGCTTGGCCTCGTGTAAGCCGCCCCGAGTCCCTTCAGGGAGATGGTGGCAGGGTATAAATAAAGTATTATTATTATTATTATTATTCAAAATGCATAACATAAAACAATCAACTATTGATAGAAGGTTCTTGTCTGATGGAGAATGCCCCCCAATCACTGGGCAGACCAGACCCAAACAGCACCTGGGGAACAAGGAACATATGCATATGTTTTTGCTGCTGTGAGTCACCCCGAGCCATCTGGGAGTGGCGACTGATAAGTCCAAATAAATAAAGAAATAAATAAAGAAATAAAGAAATAAACAAACATATGCCTATAGATCCCGGACTCCCAGTGATTGGGAGGAAAGGGAGAGATTCAGCCCATCAAAGCAGGTCTTGACCAATACTTGGCTGTGTCCATGTGTCCCTTGTCCTGATACAGCTGTTGGGCCCTTGAGGAAAGCAGGGGTGGGCTGGTCAAGCGGGCCTTTGGATTCCTGAACGGGGCCTCCTCCTCCTCCAGCTATGTGACGGAGCTGAAGGAGCACATCAAGGCCAAGGCCTCCTCTCCCAAGGGCGGCGCAGGCGGGGGGGCCCAGGAGGACTCTGCCGAATACGTGTGCTTCTTCCCCAGCTTTGCCTGGGCCTTGAGGGACTTCACGCTGCAGCTGGAAGTGAACGGGAAGCCCATCACGGAGGACGAGTACCTGGAGAACGCCCTGAGGTTGAAGACAGGTAGGGGGCGGTGGGGTATTCCAGCAGCAGCGTTTCCTCCTTTTTCCGTTCCACCTCCATCTGTGGCTGGCGTCTTCAGAGGATCGGGCGGTAGTCCAGCCAGTGGAGGGTCCAGGGTGGGAGGAAAGAACTCTTGCTTCTTAATCAAGAGCCAAGGGTCCCATTCGCAAGCTTGGCTTGTGTGTGTTGGGTAGGATCCATCCACTGGCATGTGAGTAACCATGAAGAGAGTCCTTAAGAAGTCTACTGGCTTAAGCCGCTTTCCCAAGGTCACTCTTTGGGCCATAGTGAACGTGCAGGAGCGTCCCCTACAAAGGTGGCATCTTGCAGCCGGCAAGACTCCCTCCCTCTCTTTTCTGCTGCTTCCCCACTGACCCTTTGGCCTCTTGAGGGTCCGGCGGGGGCGGCTCCCTCTTCCTGTCTCCTCCTCCCTGCGCAGGGGACACCCCCGAGGTCCAGCCCTTCAACCTGCCCCGCAAGTGCATCCGCTTCTTCTTCCCCACCCGGAAGTGCTTCATCTTTGACCGCCCCACCAGCCGGAAGAACATGCACCTCCTGGAGCAGATGGAGGAGAGCCAGCTGGAGCCCGACTTTGTGGAGCAGGCCGACCAGTTCTGCAACTACATCTTCCGGACTTCCAAGAAGAAGACCCTCCCGGGGGGTCACGTGGTCACTGGGCACCGTGAGTCCCCCCTCCCCCCTTCCTTCCTTTGAGCTGATGCCGCAATTGCTTCATGATGTGGGGCCATCTCCAGCCTCCCCTTTGTCCCTCTGCGGAGGCCACCCTCCCCTGCCTCGGGCAGCAGGTCCCACTGGCAGATTCTGCGCCCAAAGGCCGAAGGAGCTGGGGACCCCTGCCCCCTCCCTCTGGCTGCAGCGGACAGAGCCCTGCGTCCACGCGGCAACGGGCACCCTCGGCTGATGCCTGCCTTGCGTCCCGGCCTTCCTCCTCGCAGTGCTGGCCAAGTTGGTGGAGAGCTACGTGGAGACCATCAGCAGCGGGAAGGTGCCCTGCATGGAGAGCACGGTGCTGGCCTTGGCGGAGATGGAGAACGCAGCTGCCATGGAGGAGGCTGTGGCCCGCTATGGGGGGCTAATGGGACAGAGGCTAAGCCTCCCCACGGAGAGCGTCCCAGAGCTGCTGGGGGTCCATGCCGAGTGCGAGAAGGAGGCCCTCCAGGTGTTCATGGCGCGTGTCTTCAAGGACGATGAGCAACGCTTCCAGATCAAGCTCATGGTAGGTTTCCCTGATAGCGGGGCGGGGGAGTCTCTCATGGGGAAGGAAGGGAGCCCCGCACAGACGGGTCGCCGGTCTCCCTTTCAGCACTCCCAGCCCCACAGTGTCTTCATTAGAGTTCCAAAAAGGAAAAAGCAGTCAAATAAAGCAGCAGCAAAGTGCAGCCGTTGAGCCGAGCAGGTGCTCCCAAGCCCAGCAGCAACAGAGCAAGCGAGCTCTAGGAATCCCAGGCGCAAAAGCAGGCCTTCAAAGTGACAGAAGTCCGTCTTATGTGGCTGAACTCAACCTGAGGAAGGTCAGGGCCTGGCTCTCTGTCTCGAACTGTCGGGAGAGCTCTTGCGTGCGCCTCTCTCGAGAAGAGTAAGTTGACTGCGTGCGGATTTCCATGCAGCCAGAGGCTTAGGAAGGGAGGCATGTAATAATAACAGTACTACTACTACTACTATTAATAATAGTAATGTCCCTGAGAGTCCTCAGTCGCGTCCGTCCTCTGTGCCTCCTTTCCTGCCAGAAAACCCTGGGTGCCAGGAAGGAGGAATTCTGCCGGAGGAATGAGCAAGCGTCCACTCAGCGCTGCCAGGCTCTGCTGGCCTCTCTCTCCGTGGCGCTGGAGGAGACGGTGCGCAGCGGGGCCTACTCCCGGCCCAAAGGACACCAGCAGTTTGTGGACGACCTGAAGGACGTTGAGTTAAGATACCGCCGGGAGCCTAAGAAGGGGGTGATGGTAATAATATAATACACTTTATTTATATAAGGAAGGTAAGGAAGGGAGATGGGGGCTGGCCAATGGAAGGAAGTCCTGCAGGGACACCCTGGCAACTCACATCCCCCCCCCCCCCAAAGACACAGGTTCGCAGCCTGGGAGTGATCCTGGACTCATCACTGAGCCTGGAACCACAGGTCTTGGTGGGGGGGGGGGCGCTAGGGGAGCTTTTGCACAATATTAAAACTTCTGTGCCAGTGGTGCCCGTCCCTTGGGAAGTCTCAGTCCCCCCCATCCTCGCAAACGCAAGTGGTGGAGATGAGGGACAGGGCCTTCTTTGTGGTGGCCCCTCGCCCGTGGAAGTCTCTACTCGGTGACACCAGATTAGCCCCTTCCCTCTTGTCCTAGAGCAGGGCTGTCCAACTTCTACCGGACCGGGGGCCTGAATTCCGGTCACAGATCACCTGGGGGGCCTAAGGGTTTGCCCCCACCCCGGCTCCGCCCCATGCCAGCTCCGCCCCCCCCATACTCAATATGCCCAAATGTGAACACTGGTGGATTTGGGGGAAAATAGACCTTGACATTTGGGAGTTGTAGTTGCTGGGATTAGTAGTTCGCCTACAATCAAAGAGCATTCTAAACCCCACCAATGATGGAATTAACCAATCTTGGCACACAGAACTCCCATGACCAACAGGAAATACTGGAAGGCTTTGGTGGACATTGACCTTGAGTTGTGGAGTTGTAGTTCACCTCCATCCAGAGAGCACTGTGGACTCAAATAATGATGGATCTGGACCAAACTTGGCATGAATACTCAATATGCCCAAGTGTGTACACAGATGGAGTTGAGGGAAAATAGACCTTGACATTTGAGAGTTACAGTTTCTGGGATTTATAGTTAACACACAATCAAAGAGCATTCTGAACTCATGCAACAATGGAATTGAACCAAACTTGGCATATTGAACTCTCATTACCAACAGAAAGTACTGAAAGGGTTTGATTGGGTACTGACCTTGACTTTTGGAGTTGTAGTTCACCTACATCCAGAGAGCACAATGTTGGATCAGGACCAAACTTGGCATGAATACTTAATATGCCCAAATATGAACAGGAGAAGGAAGGAAGGAGGGCAAGAAGAGAAGGATGGAGGGAGGAAAGGGAGGAGGGAAAGTGAGAAGGAAGAAAAGATAAAAGGGTGGCAGGAAAGAAAGAAAGGAAGGTGAAAGAGGGGCAAGGAGGGAGGGAGAACAGTTGAAAGGAAGGACGAAAGGGTGGATGGATGGGCAGAAGGAAGGAAGGAAGGAAGGAAGGAAGGAAGGAGAAAGAGGGGGAAGAAGGGAGGGAGGATGAAAGGGTGGATGGGTGGGTGGAAGGAAAGAAGGTGAACGAGAGAGAGGGAGGAAAGAAGGAAGGAAGGAAGAAAAGAGGAAAGAGTGGAAGGAAAGGAAGGGAGGGAGGAGAAAGAGAGAGAGGGAAGGGGGAGGAAAGACGGCCGGGCGGCAGTTGGAGCTGCTGAGGTGGCAGCGGAGGAGGAGGCGGAGCGCCGGCGCGGGCTGGGCCGCCGCGGCTGGGCCTCCTCTGCTGCTGGGCCTCCGCCGCGGCCTCTGCCCGGCTGGGCCTCCTCCGCCGCTGGGCCTCCGCCATGGCCTCCACCCGGCTGGGCCTCCTCCGACTGCGCCTGCGCCGGGCGCAACTGCGACTGCGCCCGGCATGACCACGACTGCACCTGCGGCGACGCGACTGTGCCTGCGCCGGGTACGACCGCGACTGCGCCTGTGCTGACGCGACTCCGCCTGCGCCGGCTCGACCGCAACTGCGCCTGTGCCGACGCGACTGCGGCTGTGTTGGTGCGACTGCGACTGCGCCGGCGCGACCGTGTTTGCGCCACGACCGCCCACAAAAATGGAGCGCCCGATTGGTGGGGGGGGGGGAGGAGGAGGAGGGAGCCTGCTCCTCCTCCCTGCCCCGCCCAGCCCCGTCCCTCCGCAAAAAAATAAAAATAAAATAAAAAATTAAAAAAACAAAAAAAACAGCCGATTTCTTTTTTTAAAGGGTAGGGGGCCGAAGGGAAGGGACTGGGGGGCCGTATACGGTCTGCGGGCTGCCAGTTGGACAGCCCTGTCCTATAGAATGAAACTCAAACCTGGCTATGGGACCAAATGTTCAAAAACTCGAGGCAGCGGTTTGGAATGAGACCCAGTTTGTGTGAATGACAAGGGACTGACCCGGTCTGTGATTTCAGTCCCGTGTGATGTAAACCATGTTTTAGTCATTTTAAAGCATTAATGAATTGTTTTAATGGCTTTTATCATTTATGACTGTCTTGTGAAGCCGCCCTGAATTCCCCTCTCCCTCCGTCCCTCCCTCCCCCTTCCCCTCCATCCCTTCTTCCCTCTCTCCCTCCCTCTCTCCTTCCTTCCCTCCCTCCTTCCCTCCGTCTCTCCCTCTCTCCTTCCCTCCTTCCCTCCCTCCTCTCTCCCTCCCTCCCTTCTTCCCTCCCTCTTTCCTCCCTCCCTCTCTCCTTCCTTCCCTCCCTCCTTCCCTCCGTCTCTCCCTCTCCCCTTCCCTCCTCCCCCCTCTCCCTCCCTTCCTCCGGGGGAGAGAAGGATGAGAGGCAAATCTGCCGAACAAATAAATCCTTGACCAGTTCAGTAAAGTCACGTACACACAAGGCATCAAAGTAAGTGAGCGTGCAAAGAAAGCGCACTCCCAAGCAATCACTTCTTAGAGCCTGTGACACAAATGTGAGTGGCCACTTGTGGGTCTCCTCAGAGGAGTTGTGATGTCAGGGTTTATGTTTGCGGGCCAGAATTGATGTTGCAGATTCCCAAAGCATGTGGGCGGCCCTCCAAATTTCGAAGCCGAGGGAAGTGTCTTGGTCTTGGTAGCCCAAGATTGGGGAGTGGGTGTCCCCATGGCCCCATCCGTGTCCCCAGGGCCCAGAATGCCCTCACGGGTGCCAGGAGAGGGAGTCCTTGGGGCAGGTGGGCCCTTTGGCAGCGTCCGGCCCAGGCCCTTCCTGGCGGTCCTCCTGAGCTCTGCTTCCTCCGTCCAGGCAGAGGAGGCCCTGAAGCAGTTCCTGGAGGGCAAGGAGGCGGTCGGCAGAGCCATTCTCCAAAGCGACACGGCCCTCAGCGAGAAGGACAAGCAGATGGAAGGTGAGCCCCTCCCCCGATCCGGAAAAAGCAATGGGCAGCAGAGACCCTGCTTTCCGCTCTGGCCGCAAGGGTCAGCCCGTGCCTCTGGAAGGAAAGGCAAAAGCCAGAGACGCTCATGGGTCAGGTTTCTGTGCCGGACACCAGAGGCTCAAGGGAGTCACCGAAGAGCATGGGCTCTTTCCAGGAAAGCCTCCCAGTTGGGAACACACCCAAACCCATCTCCACCCAGTCCTTGCGGAGGGCGTGGAGCAGGCCCATACCTCAACGTTACCAAGCGTCTTCTCTTAAGGGCTTCCAAGTGAACCCTGTGTGTGTGTGTGTGTGGGGGGGGGAGCTTCAGAGATTGACCGTCCTGTCCTTTCCTCCCCCCCGTTTGCTGGACAGCGGCCCGGGCGCAGGCGGAGGCGGCCCAGAGGGAGCAGGAGGTCCTGCGGCAGAGGCAGGCCGAGATGGAGCAGAAGATGCAGGACCGGGAGCGCAGCTACGAGGAGAACGTCCAGCAGCTGACGGCCAAGATGGAGCAGGACCGGAAGCAGCTCCTGGAGGAGCAGAAGACCATGATAGACAGCCGGCTGGCGGTAAGCCCCCTTTGGGTCCCAGCCACCCCTCTCCCCCAGCCCTTCCACTAGGGGAGCCCCTTGGAGCCCCTTTGGCCCGTGAGACAGGCCTTTGGGCAGAAATAGAAGCCTCTCTCTCCCCCCCCTCTCTCCCCGCAGGAGCAAGAGGCGCTGCTGAAGCAGGGGTTCCAGAAGCAGGCCCGGCAGATGACGGAGGAGGTCCAGCGCCTGAGGGAGCAGAGTGCCCGGGTCAAGAAGCCCTCCTGGCTAAAAAGGGCCATGGGTGGGCTGCTGACAGTCGGCAGGCTTGCTCTGCCGGGGATTGCCACCAAGGCGATTGGGGGCATCTCGAAGGTAGTCAGGCACCTGTGATCAGGGCCTCCCACCACCGCCCTTTCCCCTCCCGGTCTTTTCCCCTCCTGCCTTTTGCCCGCTGTGGCCCGTCCGTGTGCCTCTTTGGCCCCGATGCACTCTTTGTTAGAGAAGGATGTTGTGCTTCCCTCCCAGGGCCTTGCCACACGTTTTGCAGGCGCATGGACTCAGCCACGCTTCCTCGGGGGATGATGCACCTGGGAATGGCACTCCATGAGCAAGGCCCATGACCTCTCTCCATTGTGAGGTTGGACTTGTGTGTGTGTGTGTGTGTGTGTGTCTGTATATAATGCTGGCCCAGGGACCCGAAGGAAGCGGCTGCAGGACGAGGCAACCTTGCCACTGCCTCATGCATTGCCAGCCAGGTGAATGCGTGGGAGCGGTGGGAGCCGAGATCTCTCTCCCACAGGATGTCTCGATGGAGATTGATCGGGATGTGGTTAGGTCAATAGGCACATACTCACACTTGTGAATGGCCTGCTATGTCGTGGTTTTTGATTGTACCCAGAACTCCTATGCAGTTGACGCAGGTGCTGCTGTTTTGTTGTGTTTCAGGGTGATTTTCTTATCATGAGCCGCTCTTTCTTCCCTCTTTCTTGCCTCTCTTATCCATTATTTGAGCAGCACATCCTACAGTATTCATGCCTATTGGTGCTTCCCAAGACAGTATTCATGCCCACATTGGTGCTGATCTCATTGGGTCTGCATTCTCTGTATTTCTGGGTCCTGAGTATCGAGGAGGGATTGCAGGAGGCCTTCCCGTCCATCCCTTCGCCTGCTGCCTGCTTGTCAATATCAGCTGCCTACCTGCCGGAGGGCTGCATTGATGAAGGCCTGGTGTGGAGTCCTGCTTCTTTTGTGCACGCTTCCCTCGCGCCAGATGTGATTCTTTGCTAAATAAAAGTATCCGTTGCCAATGCCTTTCACAACTGCTTTCGAGAGCTGCCTTGGATCAATATCTGCGGGGGGGGGGGGGGCGACTGGAGGGGAGGGGGTGATGGGGGTGTTGATTTGGGGGGGAGAGACTTCTTCCTGTGCCACAAGGGAATTCTGTGCTGGACGTGGTTAATTTCCTGGTCAGGAGGAAACATCAGGAGGAGATCTGCGTGACACCCAAGGGCGCCCCAACAGGGGCCATTTCCGTTTTTGCCACAGTTTCCAGCCGAGCTCCCCTCCCCCCCGGCCTTCTGCCCCTGAACCTAATAATAATATTTATTTATTTATTGTATTCAAAACCTTTGTACCCCCGCCTTCTCACCTCCGCAGAGGGTCTCAAACCGGCTCACAGCAAAGATTCAATGTGACAATAATAATAAATAACACCCAACAGCAATAAAAGATTAAAATACATATGACTAAAATACATAAAAGCCAAATCGCCAACTCAACACAAGTTCACTCAGCCTATAAATGTGCTCATTCATTATGGCCTATAATCACTCTCCGCCTTCTTCTGGGAATGCTTCCTTCCAAAGCCAGGATTTTACTAGCCTCCTGAAGGACATGCGGGAGGGGGCAGATCTCACCTCTCTTGGGAGAGAGTTCCACTGATGAGGAGCCACCACGGAAAAGGCCCTGTCATTCCCACCAGTCGCATTTGCAATATTAGCCAAATAGAAGGATTTCTTTGCAGCCTCTATTGCCACGGCATACGCCCTTAAATAAAGGCATAGCCGTGTACAGTTTGACCCACTAGGTTCTTTCCGCCACACGCTTTCTAGCCGCCTCTTTGTTCACTTCATCGCTGCCAACTCCTCGTTGAACCAAGGAGAAGGTTTAGCTCGGCTACTGAAGAGGGCGCTCCGGAGCGATCGTGTTGATTGCCCTAGACATCTCCCCATTCCAGGGAGAGACCAGAGCATCAACAGAATCACCTACTCAGGAGACGGGAAAATCCCCAAGTCTCTGTGGTGGACTATCCTAATGGGCCCCCCACCCCTGCGGAGGTTGGGGGGAGCAGAAAGCCTAAACCTGATCAGGTGATGGTTGGTCCATGGCAACGGAGCGATGGACAGCTCCTCCACACCGCCACCGTTCTCCCGTCCCTGGCAGAAAACCAGATCTGAGGTGTGTCCAGCACAGGGGGCAGGGCCAGCTACTAATTGTGTTGGGAATCCAGAGCTGTTAGGCTCAAAAAACAGCCCTCCTTGGAGGTGATTCCACAAAAATACAGTATAGCAGAGTGCAGAATGCAATATTCATATGCAACAGAAACTTACATGCAGCGAGTCAAGATCGAGTCCCATTTAAGAGGATTGAACAGGATTGCAGATCCACAAGGTTATAGGATCAAAACAAAAAGTATTTATTGTATATAGAGAAATCCAATTAGGATAGGAAAGGTTATTTGGAGCTAACTAGCTTTCTAAGCTATTCACTAAGGTAAAAAGAGAAGGAAAAATAATAAAAGTAACTATCTACTACATCTTGCCCTTAGACAAAGGCAAGATGCCTCCTTTCTCTGTGGAAGTTGAAGAGAAGACTCAAGCCATGTGGCTTGGCTTAAACAACGGAGATAAAAGGGCTTGTAAACAGGAAATTACCTTTCTGAGTGTTTACATGGATGGCAGTCAAAGGGGTGGAGTTTGGCATGCAGGGTGAATGAAAACGACCCCCTTCTTAACCCCTTCTTGAGGTAATCTGCTAAAGGCAACAGGGAAAGGAATCCCTCATTCTAATCTATTTTAGGCTAACTAGGGAATTTCACCAAAATGAGAAAAATTGTAAAGAACAAACTAAAAGGAGCAGTAAAAAAAATCAAATCCCTCCAAAATGCTTGGAAACTGTTTAAAAATACCTTAAAACAGGCCGAACTAAAATGCATTCCAATAAAAAGAAAGAGGCATGGAAAGTCCAAAAGGACACCAGTATGGCTTACAAATGAAGTTAAAGATGTGATTGGAAAGAAGAAAAACTCATTTAAGAAATGGAAGGCTCTTCCTACCGAGGAGAACAGAAAGGAACACAAGCTCAGGCAAACTAAATGCAAAGCAGCCGTCAGGAAAGCCAAGAGAGATTTTGAGGCACACATAGCAAAGAATATTTAAAAAAACCAACAAAAACTTCTTTAAGTACATCAGAAGCAGGAACCCAACTAGAAAAGCAGTTGGGCCACTTTCAGCGACAATGGTCAGAAAGGGAAAATCAGCGAAGACAAGGAGATTGCTGAGCGGCTAAATGACTTCTTTGCCTCCGTTTTTCACACAGGAGGACAGACAACATATGGCTGCAGCTGAGTCAGTTTTTTCAGGGAGGGAATTAAATGAATTAAACCAGATAGAGATAAACAAGGAAGATGTTCTCACATGCCTTACTAAACTAAATGTCAACAAATCACCAGGGCCAGATGGCATCCACCCCAGAGTTCTTAAGGAACTCAAGTGTGAAATTGCTGAACTTCTAGCCAAAATATATAACCTTTCTCGAAGATCAGGCACTGTACCCGAGGACTGGAGGGAGGCAAATGTAACTCCGATCTTCAAGAAAGGATCCAGGGGTGATCTAGGAAATTATAGGCCAGTTAGTCTAACCTCAGTTCCAGGCAAAGTGATGGAAACCATTATTAAAGAAAAAATTACTAAGCACATAGAAGAACAGGCATTGCTGAAGGAAAATCAACATGGTTTCTGCAAAGGCAAATCATGTCTTACTAACTTGTTAGAATTCTTTGAGGCAACTCCCCCCGCTTAGGGCCATTCCAGGTGTTTATACTGTAGGGCACGGGTGCTCAATAGGTAGATCACGATCAACTGGTCGATCCCAGGACTGAAGGAAGTTGATCCCAGCTGGATGGGGCGCTTCTGAGGGGGCGGAGCCATGCCATGCCAAGCTCCGCCCCCTCCCCGGCATCAGCTCTTCCACAGCTTCTGCAGGCTACAGGAGGGTAATACAATGAACAACAGGGGTTGCAAATAAGCAAAAATTGTCAATTCAATATCAAAATGCGTTTAAAGAGAGTATCCGCACAATATAAGTGAAGAGACAAACATACAATTCAATAACTTCGTTCCATACAATTCATAAACATTTCATATACTCTGTTGAGTTCATATTACATATTACATATCCATAAGGGGTGTAAACAATACATTTGGATTCAAGTAGCCAATGAATCCAAATGTAAACAGTCACGGTGTCAGTGGACTCATGGACTAAAGGAATGCTGGGGGGATCC